>CM034003.1:14339059-14620650 GCA_019603395.1 Cyrtorhinus lividipennis | reverse complement strand
GCATTACCATCGACCGACATACCCAACTCAATTTTTCATTAAAACTGAATATTTTGTCCATTTCCCCCCTCCAACTACACTTGGAGCGAAAATAATATTTTTAATGAAATCGGCATCGCATTTACCATCGACCGACATACCCAACTCAATTTTCATTAAAACTGAATATTTTGTCCATTTCCCCACTCCAACTACACTTGGAGCGAAAATAATATTTTTAATGAAATCGGCATCGCATTTACCATCGACCGACATACCCAACTCAATTTTCTGATGAAAACTGAATATTTTGTCCATTTCCCCCACTCCAACTACACTTGGAGCGAAAATAATATTTTTAATGAAATCGGCATCGCATTTACCATCGACCGACATACCCAACTCAATTTTCTGATGAAAACTGAATATTTTGTCCATTTCCCTCCAACTACACTTGGAGCGAAAATAATATTTTTAATGAAATCGGCATCGCATTTACCATCGACCGACATACCCAACTCAATTTTCTGATGAAAACTTAATATTTTGTCCATTTCCATCTCTCCAACTACACCTGGAGCGAAAATAATATTTTTAATGAAATCGGCATCGCATTTACCATCGACCGACATACCCAACTCAATTTTTTCATTAAAACTGAGTATTTTGTCCTTTTCCCCCACTCCAACTACACTTGGAGCGAAAATAATATTTTTAATGAAATCGGCATTGCATTTACCATCGACCGACATACCCAACTCAATTTTCTGATGAAAACTGATTATTTTGTCCATTTCCCCCTCTCCAACTACACTTGGAGCGAAAAAAATATTTTTAATGAAATTGGCATCGCATCTACCATCGACCGGCATACCCAACTCAATTTTCTTATGAAAACTGAATATTTTGTCCATTTCCCCCACTCCAACTACACTTGGAGCGAGAATAATATTTTTGATGAAATCGGCATCGCATTTACCATCGACCGACATACCCAACTCAATTTTCTGATGAAAACTGAATATTTTGTCCATTTCCCCCACTCCAACTACACTTGGAGCGAAAATAATATTTTTAATGAAATCGGCATCGCATTTACCATCAACCGACATACCCAACTCAATTTCTTCATTAAAACTGAATATTTTGTCCATTTCCCCCACTCCAACTACACATGGAGCGAAAATAATATTTTTAATGAAATCGGCATCGCATTTACCATCGACCGACATACCCAACTCAATTTTCTGATGAAAACTGAATATTTTGTCCATTTCCCCTTTTCCAACTACACATGGAGCGAAAATAATATTTTTAATGAAATCGGCATCGCATTTACCATCGACCGACATACCCAACTCAATTTTCTGATGAAAACTGAATATTTTGTCCATTTCCCCCTCTCCAACTACACTTGGAGCGAAAATAATATTTTTAATGAAATCGGCATCGCATTTACGATCGACCGACATACCCAACTCAATTTTCTGATGAAAACTGAATACTTTGTCCATTTCCCCCACTCCAACTACACTTGGAGCGAAAATAATATTTTTAATGAAATCGGCATCGCATTTACCATCGACCGACATACCCAACTCAATTTTCTGATGAAAACTGAATACTTTGTCCATTTCCCCCACTCCAACTACACTTGGAGCGAAAATAATATTTTTAATGAAATCGGCATCGCATTTACCATCGACCGACATACCCAACTCAATTTTCTGATGAAAACTGAATATTTTGTCCATTTCCCCCACTCCAACTACACATGGAGCGAAAATAATATTTTTAATGAAATCGGCATCGCATTTACCATCGACCGACATACCCAACTCAATTTTTTCATCAAAACAGAATATTTTGTCCTTTTCCCCCTCTCCAACTACACTTGGAGCAAAAATAATATTTTTAATGAAATCGGCATCGCATTTACCATCGACCGACATACCCAACTCAATTTTCTGATGAAAACTGAATATTTTGTCCATTTCCCCCACTCCAACTACACTTGGAGCGAAAATAATATTTTTAATGAAATCGGCATCGCATTTACCATCGACCGACATACCCAACTCAATTTTCTGATGAAAACATAATATTTTGTCCATTTCCCCCTCTCCAACTATATTTGGAGCGATAATAATATTTTAAATAAAATCGACATCGCATTTACGATCGACCGACATACCCAACTCAATTTTCTGATGAAAACTTAATATTTTGTCCATTTCCATCTCTCCAACTACACCTGGAGCGAAAATAATATTTTTAATGAAATCGGCATCGCATTTACCATCAACCGACATACCCAACTCAATTTCCTGATGAATACTGAATATTTTGTCCATTTCCCCCTCTCCAACTACACTTGGAGCGAAAATAATATTTTTAATGAAATCGGCATCGCATTTACCATCGACCGACATACCCAACTCAATTTTTTCATTAAAACTGAATATTTTGTCCATTTCCCCCACTCCAACTACACTTGGAGCGAAAATAATATTTTTAATGAAATCGGCATCGCATTTACCATTGACCGACATACCCAACTCAATTTTTGATGAAAACTGAATATTTTGTCCATTTCCCCCACTCCAACTACACTTGGAGCGAAAATAATATTTTTAATGAAATCGGCATCGCATTTACCATCGACCGACATACCCAACTCAATTTTCTGATGAAAACTGAATATTTTGTCCATTTCCCCCACTCCAACTACACTTGGAGCGAAAATTATATTTTTAATGAAATCGGCATCGCATTTACCATCGACCGACATACCCAACTCAATTTTCTGATGAAAACTGAATATTTTGTCCATTTCCATCTCTCCAACTACACCTGGAGCGAAAATAATATTTTTAATGAAATCGGCATCGCATTTACCATCGACCGACATACCCAACTCAATTTTCTGATGAAAACTGAATATTTTGTCCATTTCCCCCACTCCAACTACACTTGGAGCGAAAATGATATTTTTAATGAAATCGGCATCGCATTTACCATCGACCGACATACCCAACTCAATTTTCTGATGAAAACTGAATATTTTGTCCATTTCCCCCTCTCCAACTACACTTGGAGCGAAAATAATATTTTTAATGAAATCGGCATCGCATTCACCATCGACTGACATATCCAACTCAATTTTTTCATTAAAACTGAATATTTTGTCCATTTCCCCCACTCCAACTACACTTGGAGCGAAGATAATATTTTTAATGAAATCGGCATCGCATTTACCATCGACCGACATACCCAACTCAATTTTCTGATGAAAACTGAATATTTTGTCCATTTCCCCCTCTCCAACTACACTTGGAGCGAAAATAATATTTTTGATGAAATCGGCATCGCATTTACCATTGACCGACATACCCAACTCAATTTTCTGATGAAAACATAATATTTTGTCCATTTCCCCCTCTCCAACTACACTTGGAGCGAAAATAATATTTTTAATAAAATCGACATCGCATTTACGATCGACCGACATACCCAACTCAATTTTCTGATGAAAACTGAATACTTTGTCCATTTCCCCCTCTCCAACTACACTTGGAGCGAAAATAATATTTTTAATGAAATCGGCATCGCATTTACCATCGACCGACATACCCAACTCAATTTTCTGATGAAAACATAATATTTTGTCCATTTCCCCCTCTCCAACTACACTTGGAGCGAAAATAATATTTTTAATGAAATCGACATCGCATTTACGATCGACCGACATACCCAACTCAATTTTCTGATGAAAACTGAATATTTTGTCCATTTCCCCCTCTCCAACTACACTTGGAGCGAAAATAATATTTTTAATGAAATCGGCATCGCATTCACCATCGACTGACATATCGAACTCAATTTTTTCATTAAAACTGAATATTTTGTCCATTTCCCCCACTCCAACTACACTTGGAGCGAAGATAATATTTTTAATGAAATCGGCATCGCATTTACCATCGACCGACATACCCAACTCAATTTTCTGATGAAAACAGATTATTTTGTCCATTTCCCCCTCTCCAACTACACTTGGAGCGAAAATAATATTTTTGATGAAATCGGCATCGCATTTACCATTGACCGACATACCCAACTCAATTTTCTGATGAAAACATAATATTTTGTCCATTTCCCCCTCTCCAACTACACTTGGAGCGAAAATAATATTTTTAATAAAATCGACATCGCATTTACGATCGACCGACATACCCAACTCAATTTTCTGATGAAAACTGAATACTTTGTCCATTTCCCCCACTCCAACTACACTTGGAGCGAAAATAATATTTTTAATGAAATCGGCATCGCATTTACCATCAACCGACATACCCAACTCAATTTCCTGATGAATACTGAATATTTTGTCCATTTCCCCCTCTCCAACTACACTTGGAGCGAAAATAATATTTTTAATGAAATCGGCATCGCATTTACCATCGACCGACATACCCAACTCAATTTTCTGATGAAAACTGAATATTTTGTCCATTTCCCCCTCTCCAACTACACTTGGAGCGAAAATAATATTTTTAATGAAATCGGCATCGCATTTACCATCGACCGACATACCCAACTCAATTTTCTGATGAAAACTGAATATTTTGTCCATTTCCCCCTCTCCAACTACACTTGGAGCAAAAATAATATTTTTAATGAAATCGGCATCGCATTTACCATCGACCGACATACCCAACTCGATTTTTTCATCAAAACAGAATATTTTGTCCTTTTCCCCCTCTCCAACTACACTTGGAGCGAAAATAATATTTTTAATGAAATCGGCATCGCATTTACCATCGACCGACATACCCAACTCAATTTTCTGATGAAAACTGAATATTTTGTCCATTTCCCCCACTCCAACTACACTTGGAGCGAAAATAATATTTTTAATGAAATCGGCATCGCATTTACCATCGACCGACATACCCAACTCAATTTTCTGATGAAAACTGAATATTTTGTCCATTTCCCCCCTCTCCAACTACACTTGGAGCGAAAATAATATTTTTAATGAAATCGGCATCGCATTTACCATCGACCGACATACCCAACTCAATTTTCTGATGAAAACTGAATATTTTGTCCATTTCCCCCACTCCAACTACACTTGGAGCGAAAATAATATTTTTAATGAAATCGGCATCGCATTTACCATCGACCGACATACCCAACTCAATTTTTTCATTAAAACTGAGTATTTTGTCCTTTTCCCCCACTCCAACTACACTTGGAGCGAAAATAATATTTTTAATGAAATCGGCATCGCATTTACCATCGACCGACATACCCAACTCAATTTTTTCATTAAAACTGAATATTTTGTCCATTTCCCCCTCTCCAACTACACTTGGAGCGAAGATAATATTTTTAATGAAATCGGCATCGCATTTACCATCGACCGACATACCCAACTCAATTTTTTCATTAAAACTGAATATTTTGTCCATTTCTCCCACTCCAACTACACTTGGAGCGAAAATAATATTTTTAATGAAATCGGCATCGCATTTACCATCGACCGACATACCCAACTCAATTTTCTGATGAAAACTGAATATTTTGTCCATTTCCCCCACTCCAACTACACTTGGAGCGAAAATAATATTTTTAATGAAATCGGCATCGCATTTACCATCAACCGACATACCCAACTCAATTTCCTGATGAATACTGAATATTTTGTCCATTTCCCCCTCTCCAACTACACTTGGAGCGAAGATAATATTTTTAATGAAATCGGCATCGCATTTACCATCGACCGACATACCCAACTCAATTTTTTCATTAAAACTGAATATTTTGTCCATTTCCCCCACTCCAACTACACTTGGAGCGAAAATAATATTTTTAATGAAATCGGCATCGCATTTACCATTGACCGACATACCCAACTCAATTTTTTGATGAAAACTGAATATTTTGTCCATTTCCCCCACTCCAACTACACTTGGAGCGAAAATTATATTTTTAATGAAATCGGCATCGCATTTACCATCGACCGACATACCCAACTCAATTTTCTGATGAAAACTGAATATTTTGTCCATTTCCCCCACTCCAACTACACTTGGAGCGAAGATAATATTTTCAATGAAATCGGCATCGCATTTACCATCGACCGACATACCCAACTCAATTTTCTGATGAAAACTGAATATTTTGTCCATTTCCCCCACTCCAACTACACTTGGAGCGAAAATAATATTTTTAATCAAATCGGCATCGCATTTACCATCGACCGACATACCCAACTCAATTTTCTGATGAAAACTGAAGATTTTGTCCATTTCCCCCACTCCAACTACACTTGGAGCGAAAATAATATTTTTAATGAAATCGGCATCGCATTTACCATCGACCGACATACCCAACTCAATTTTCTGATGAAAACTGAATATTTTGTCCATTTCCCCCACTCCAACTACACTTGGAGCGAAAATAATATTTTTAATGAAATCGGCATCGCATTTACCATCGACCGACATACCCAACTCAATTTTCTGATGAAAACATAATATTTTGTCCATTTCCCCCTCTCCAACTACACTTGGAGCGAAAATAATATTTTTAATGAAATCGACATCGCATTTACGATCGACCGACATACCCAACTCAATTTTCTGATGAAAACTGAATACTTTGTCCATTTCCCCCACTCCAACTACACTTGGAGCGAAAATAATATTTTTAATGAAATCGGCATCGCATTTACCATCAACCGACATACCCAACTCAATTTCCTGATGAATACTGAATATTTTGTCCATTTCCCCCTCTCCAACTACACTTGGAGCGAAAATAATATTTTTAATGAAATTGGCATCGCATTTACCATCGACCGACATACCCAACTCAATTTTCTTATGAAAACTGAATATTTTGAGAATGTGTACGTGTAAATGATATGAAGCACTTGGGCGTATTTGGGACATTGAATAGGGGTTGTTCCTAACATTGCGTGCAGTATTTGCAGTGATGGGTGCATTGTAGACTGATGAAGTTGCGTTGTTGGGGGAAATGGACAAAATATTCAGTTTTAATGAAAAAATTGAGTTGGGTATGTCGGTCGATGGTAAATGCGATGCCGATTTCATTAAAAATATTATTTTCGCTCCAAGTGTACTACACTACTGATCCTGATCCTACAGAAATCAGAGTATCTTGATACACAGGAAATGGGTAGCTAGGTAGCGGTTTGGTCTCCGCATATTTAATTTAAATGGAGCTTTTAGAAGGTTTTGTTGGAGATCCTGTTTGAAATGAAAAATAAAATTACGTTGTTTCAACATCTATGTCCCTCATGTGAATCCAAATTCATTTCTTTAAATGAGAAGGTGGTGATGTGATACATTATTTTGACACGGAGTTCCAATAAAAATTGAGTGATGAAAACCACACATTGATATCTATTCATTATCATTCCTTAATATCCTTTCAATATCATTGAAAGCTGGAGTGATTTTAATAGTTTAAGGAATATTCCTACCTTGCTACTCATCTTCTGTTGCTTGTGAATAAACAATAATCAAACATAAAATTCTAAACATTTCAAGAAAGAGTTGAAAGAGCTGTCACTTGTTTTCAAATAGCAATTTTCATACCTACAAAATATTATTGCATCCTAATAATGAAAAACACAGATTTAGACCATATGGTCACTAAACCAGGATTGTTATAAATAAAATTTGTGTAGAAATTGACAAGATCTGTATTTTACATTATTATGGAACGTTTCTACAATATTAACTCTAGTTCAGTTAGATTATTGCATCCAATATTTATCATCCGCCTCATGTAGGAAGAGGAGGTTTGAAGCCATGTCCTCTGTGAGTCGATTCCTTAGGTAGTCTATGAATTATGTAGCCTAAGATAAAATCCAACTACAGTAACAGGCTAACAGTATCAACTATTAACTATTTACTCACCTGAAAGTTTTGAGTGCTTGAACTGTATATGACTCCGCAAATTCGACGTGTTGCCGGAGGTTTTCACTGTAATTTTACAGTAACGACATTTTGCCATGCCATTTCCCAACTTTTCATAATGTTGCCAAATGTCACTTTTGGGCGGCATTTCAAGATATTGGAAAAATGAAGAAACTAATAAGTAGGCCTAATAGACTAAAATGAGCTAACACAAAATAAAACTAACATAATCTAAACTCATAAACTCAGTAACTCACTGCAATTCTATAGCGTCTTGTTCTTTCTTCATCAAAACAAAAAAGAAAAAATCTGCAAATTCTTACACACGGGTTGGTTATTCCTCGAATGGGGGAAACAGTGGGTGTGGCGGGTCTCAGACCCATTCCAATCGATTCAGGTTCCAAAATTTAGTGGAATATGATACCCCACACGCCCAGGTACCAGAAATCCTGACACATACCAAATGGGTGGATACATACCCATTTTGACCCATAACTTCTTCCGGTGGGTGCCAATCGTTCTGGGACACACATCATTGAATTCAGCGTCCAAAATTTAGTGGAAAATGATACCCCACACGCCTAGGTAGCAGAAATCCCGAAAACACATAATCAAATTGGGTAATAAATACCCAATTTGACCCATTACTTCTTCCAGTAGGTGCCAATTGTTCTGGGACCCATTTTATTGGATTCAGCGTTCAAAATTTAGTGGAAAATGACACCCTACTCGCCTAGGTAGCAGAAATCCCGAAAACACATATTCAAGATGGGTGTATCTATGGGGCACTACGACACTAATTTACTAATATAATATTGAGAAAACGTAGGTAATTTAGAAGGCTATAATAATTGTATTAAATTGAATTGAATGGTACGAATAATAAGCTCGGACAGTAAAAAGAATTGTAGGCAACTGCTCAAAATTGGTTGCTAAGTTTAACAGCTGGTTATAAACAACAGGATATGACGATGTGTTTTGTTTGTCTATTCGGCTGAAGTCACCCACATGGGTAATAAATACCCAATTTGACCCATTACTTCTTCCAGTGAGTGCCAATTGTTCTGGGACCCATTTATTGGATTCAGCGTCCAAAATTTAGTGGAAAATGACACCCCACTCGCCTAAATCACCCAAAATCTCGAAAATCCATTTTTCAAAAAACACATTTTGACCCCTACCCCCTCCAAATTTGGTCCGATCGGGCTGAAAAGTTTCGAGGACCCATCTCGGCTGGGAACAGACCCCTGACCCAAATTTCAGATTTTTAGAACATTTTCTACTACCAAAAACGGCGTGGACAATGGACGGCGGACGGCGTACGGCGGACGGCGGACGGACATTGACCTTTTTTGATCAGGACATCATGAAACGTCCAGAAAAAAATTTTGAGCTGAATCGGAGAGGTTGACCATTATCATGAAAACATAGGTTGATTATTCAAGGAATAACCAACCAAAAACAAAATGGATGCCCCAAAAGCAAAAGTATTTATCGATATATCGATGAGCAAAATATCGATAACCGATAAATATAGGAAGGAACTTATCGATAATTATTTATCGATATTTTCCCCCCGAAATATCGATATATCGATGTTATCGATACCCATCCCTACTGGAACCTGGAAATGACTCATTGCAGTCATTGCTGGTGTTGCTGTTGCTGTATGATTATAGTTTTTGTGTAGTGTACATATTGATATTTTGTTGATACGTTGAATTATTCTTCGAAAAGCGTTGATTTGTGCAAATTAATTCGTTATTGAGTCGATTTGGTTTAAATCCGCCGTCAAGGTTTCTCAACAATGGATCCACTAGCGTCGGTGTGAAGTGAGAGGAGTTGGCCGACAATGAGCGTCGATCGCAGCGACGTTTCTTTTTCCCCAACTTCGGAAATGGACTCAAGTTCGAACCTAGTCAAGTCTCGGACGAATGTACCGAATTACGGTGTTCAAACGGACGATCGTTCGCCCGGTTCGCCGTCTCGGGGGCCGGAGGAGCGAAGAGGACCGCCGAGGGGACAACCACCAGCTCAGGTGAAACAGAATACTACGTAAAATTATTGTACTAAGTAGTTCATTCAACTGAACTTTCTAGTTCACATTTTTAAATTAATGCGTAATTGACTACATTGAGCAGTTTAGGTTCATTGCACTGCATTGTTGCACCTCTAGACCAGATCAAGTTAACAAGTCGAAATAGCTTCCAGTTATTATTTAAACTAAAGATAAGTTTATAATGAAACTTGTTAACAAGTCAAAATAGCTATAAGTTTATAAGAAACAAACAGGTCATCGAAACTGGGACTCTAATAATATTATCTTATAGCAGGCAACTGCATTGACAATGCTATGAATCACAGCATGGCGAACTATTTTCACTTCTCAACCGAATGGACGAACTATTTTGATTTTGAACGCCTAGTGGCTATTTTACTGGTGACGAACGCCAGCTAGTTCAGAATACCAAGCCAAGCTGAACTGAACTGTAGTTCGCCTGAACGACTGTTCACACTCTGAAGCAGTTCTTTGGACTAGTTCGTTCGCTCTAGATTGTACAACAATTTGTAACCAGGCGCATGTAATATTTATAAAAAACATAATCGGTAATTGAGCAACATTTCCATTATTTGGAGTCACTTGTCATCGACAGGTTCGTTATTTTCTTTCCTAAGCAGTAGCCATAACTCAAACCATGACTGGCCTACTGTCACGGAATACTACTTTCACTTGTTCGCACCAGGTTGCGCTTCTCCTTTCCACTTCATTAACCATCCTAGTTAGGCCATCAGGTGGAAAACGCTGGGAATTCTTCCACAATGGTTGATTATTCGTTGGAACAAGATGACAAGGGGAAATAGTGAAAGTGGAGCTACTCGAACCAATTTCAATCGATTCAGTGTCCTAAATTTAGTGGAAAATGATACCCCACACGCCTAGGTACCAGAAATCTCGCAAACACACATACAAAATGGGTAGATAAGTACCTATTTTGACCCATAACCTCATCCAGAAGGCACCAATCGTTCTGGGATACATTTCGTTGGATTCAGCGTTCAAAATTTAGTAGAAAATAATACCCCACTTGCTTAGATGGCCAAAAATCTCGAAAATCCTTTTTTCCTTTACACATTTTGACCCCTACCCCGCCCAAATTTCCGATCGGTTGAAAAGTTTTCAGGACCAACAGATAAGGGGGGGGGGGTGTTGGAGGGAAAGCTATGTCAGGGGCTCCAATTATCAAAGCAATTAATCAATTCCCCAAACCCCCAATTATAATTGGTATAAATATGAAGAAAATCATGATAAATGCATGAGCAGTGACTACTACATTATAGATTGAATATAGAATGAATGATCCAGGTATCCCTAATTCGATTCAGATAATTCATCTTAAAGATGTTCCTAATATCCCCGCCCATACCAAATATAAAGTATAAAGTTCCAATGTCTTAATGGTTTGTGGAGAATCTTCATTTATTCATGATAAGATGGCTGAATTATAGGTTATAAATTATAAATTTATATATGGGTTATACCCTCTTATTGGCTTTATATTCAATATATGATATCAGAATGCAATTTTGGAGTAAGTTTTCACTAAAGCTTATAAATATTTATAATTTAAACTTTGAAGGTTGATAGTTAGGAAAAATGTTAATTATATTATTGCCGAGTATTTTGGGGTTTTCGGCCCAAAATTTCAGATTTTATGAAAATTGTCTACTACCAAAAACGGCGTGGACGGCGTTTTTTGGGCCCCCAAAACCCCTAGAACTTTTGCATGAAAACATAGGTTGATTATTCAAGATATAACCAACCAAAAGAGGAAGGAAAAAAAAAAAAATCACCAATAACTTCCCCATTTTGGGCCGATAGGGGCTGAATAGTCTGAAAAGAGGCTATGACCAAAATTTTAGATTTTTAGAAAAATTTCTAATAATTAAATACCAAAAACGGCAGGCGGCCATTGTGGTTTTTTCATCTATACATCATCAGATGTACATAATCTGTACAAAATTTTGGGGCCATTCGGGGTTGACATCATCATTTGGCATGATTGTATCAGTTGATTACTCGAGGGATAACCAACCAAAATGGACTTGTCTACAGACTACCCGTCAATGAATTTTGTATTTTTTATGATTAATGGACGCCTTTTGACGACTCTCGTAGATCTTTATTCTTCAAAGATTAGATATAGAAAAAATCAAATAGAAAAAAATTAAATTAAATACACCACCAATACCAATTCATCAATAAGGTAACGAATCGCTATGCTTAACAAATTTCGTCTGGCTACCATGCGCTTTAACTGAACTTTAAAGTATGTTTCTAGTGTGTATTATACTACAGGCGTTCCAATTTTCACTAATCCTCACGAACTTTTTTTGCAGATGTACGAAGACGAAGACGAGGAGTTGAAGTACGGAGCCGCTCACGTCATTCGCCTTTTCGTCCCAGTTTCCCTTTGTCTGTTCGTCGTCGTCGCGACGATGAATACAGTCATGTTCTACCGACAACGAGACATCTACCTCGTCTACACCCCTTTTCACGAACTTGATTCAAACGTGGGCACCAAAATTTGGAACGCTCTCGCCAACGCGGGCATCCTTCTGACGGTCATAATGGTCATGACCGTCCTCCTGATCGTCCTGTACAAGAATCGATGTTACAAAGTTATACACGCTTGGTTGATCATGTCGTCGTTGATATTGCTGTCTATATTCTCCTATATGTACATAGTGGAGATATTACGGGCGTACAATGTGCCTTTTGACGCGATCACGCTGGGGCTGATTATGTGGAATTTCGGAGTGATGGGGATGATTGCCATTCATTGGAAAGGACCTTTACACGTGCAGCAGGCGTATTTGATATTTTTGGCTGCTCTGATGGCTTTGATATTTATTAAGTATCTTCCTGAATGGACCACGTGGGTTGTACTGGCTGTTATATCGATTTGGGACTTGTTCGCGGTGTTGACCCCTAAAGGACCCCTTCGTATTTTGGTGGAGACGGCGCAAGAGCGAAATGAGCAGATTTTCCCAGCGTTGATTTACTCGTCGACGGTGATGTACGCGATGGTTGGAATGGCTCGTGACAGTCGGCCTGGTTCTCAACGCAGCGGCAACACTTTGTCGTCGTCCTATTCTCGCGTCGACGACGACGGCTTCAGCCGAGAATGGGCGGATGGCGTCGACGCCAGAGTCGCCGCTCGGAACCGCACTGTGGAAGAAGACCCTAATCGGGTGCCACGTGTTCGCGTCCAAGAGCCCAATCCGAACTTCCAAAGGGACGAAGAGGAAGAAAAAGGTGTCAAATTGGGTCTTGGCGACTTCATCTTCTACAGCGTCCTCGTCGGCAAAGCCTCCTCGTATGGCGACTGGAACACAACGGTCGCCTGTTTCGTCGCCATCCTCATCGGTCTCTCCCTTACGCTCCTTCTTCTCGCCATATTCAAGAAGGCTCTCCCCGCTCTTCCCATATCCATCGCCTTTGGACTCTTCTTCTACTTTTCCTCCTCCGAGATCGTCCAGCCCTTCTCCGATACTTTGAACACTAGGCAGATTTTCATCTAAGATCACCCTCTTATTACAGCATTCCGTCAAACCTGGACATCAAATCAATAAGCTTATATTTTTAATCACAGAACCTGGGTTTTGGGTAAATTATTATACATTTGCTTATCCAAGTGTCCAACCATGATTTACCACCGCATATTGTTTACGTTTTTATAAGCCAATAAACTTTTTAAAATTGGTCTCTGTGGTTTTAATTGAAAAGGATTTTAAAACAGGTACACGAAACTGGTTGCATGACAAGGGGTGGCATGCATAATGTAAGCAAAAGCTCAGCCTCACCATGTTGTGAGCAAAAGCTCGGATTGGTATGGTATTGGTTGGTTATTCCTTGAACACGTTTTGATAGTAGAAAAATTTCTGAAATTTGGGTCAGGGACCCGTTTCTGGTTCTAGTTGATCCTTATATCCTTGAAACTATTCAGTCCGATCGGACCAAATTTGGGCGGGGTAGGGGGTCAAATGTGTATTTCGTAAAATGGATTTTTGAGATTTTTAGCAATCTAGGTGCGTGGGGTATCATTTTCCACTAAATTCTGGACGCTGAATCCAATGAAATGGGTCCCAGAACGATTGGCGACCACTGGAAGAGGTTATGGGTCAAAATGGGTATCTATTTCCCATTTTGAATATGTTTTCAAAATTTTTCTGGACGTTTCAAGGTGTCTGGATCAAAATTAGCATAAGTCTGTCCCGTCTTGCCTTTCTCTCCCTATTCCTTCGCCTTTCTGGCTCTTATAGGGGGGCGCTTGATGTTATAGACGGTCGCTTCCGCTCAACTCCTGCCACGCTATTCGCCACTGCTCAGAGCAGTGCCCAGGATGGGCCTCGCGGAGGCTGCGTGGGCGGGACGAGGAGGGGGATTATTGGCTTGTTTGGCCATAGGCCACCCTTTGGTTTGCATTACGGTGTGCACAAACCTCGTTATTGCACGGAGTGTGTCTTTTGTTCCCACAGCTTCCTTCCACGTGATCTCTCCATTTGGTGCCACTACTGATTTCCAGTCTTCTCTTGCAGCTGCGTACTTCGAGCACTCCATGAAGACATGGTGGGCTGTCTCTACCTGACCACATTGGCAGGCAGGGGATGGCTTTAGGTTGAACCCATGCAGCTTGGCAGCGAACTCCCCGTGGCCCGTCAGAAATTGGGAGAAAATGGTCGAGGCTAACGAACCTGTCGCTCCTCCTTCGTTCCGCTACGTCTGGCCAGATGTTGTAGGTGTGCCTGCCCTTTGTGGATGATGACCATCTGGCAGCATAAGTCCGTCTGCCGTCCACGCCGATTTGGTAGTCGACAAATTTCTAAAAATCTGAAATTTTGGTCAGGGACCCGTTTCCGGCTCTAGTTGGTCCTCGAAACTTTTCAACCCGATCGGACTAAATTTGGGTGGAGTAGGGGTCAGAATGTGTATTTCGTAAAATGGATTTTCGAGATTGTGGGCAACCTAGGCGTGTGGGGTATCATTTTCTACTAAATTTTGGACGCTGAATCCAATGAAATAGGTCCCGGAACGATTGGCGCCCACTAGAAGAGGTTATGGGTCAAAATGGGGGGTATCTATCTAGTCATTTTGAATATGTGTTTCTTGATTTCTGGCACCTAGGCGTGTGGGGTATTATCTTCCACTAAATGTTGGACCCTGAATCGATTGGAATTGGTCCGGCACCCGCCACACCCACTGTTTCCCACATGTTGAAGAAACGGGTCTTCATGATCTGAGGAATAACCAACCCGTTGATAGAATTTGAAGCATTTTTCTCTTCAATAAATGTTCACAAAGGCTTCTGTAATGCGACGAGAGGCTTATCGAAACGAAACAAATTATTTTGAAACATGGCTGTAATTATTCTTCGATTAGGGTGACAGTGATGAAGGTGGGTGTGATTCGCAACACCTTAACTGGTTTCCATTTTATCTTTCCATTCTGCGCTAATCAGCAGGTACAATTATGAAATAGTACAAATACTGTGACAGTAGAAAAAGATTTTGTTGACCTCAGTAAGTTTTCCAACACGATAACGTTAAAATTATTTTGATATTTGCGGTTTGTTATTGATAAGTTTCATTCCTTTCAAAACACATCAATTTCAACTACACAACCTTCATTTCAAACTCAAAAGCGATCCATTGGCAGGATATTGCTAATAACTAACCTAATACAACCCATTGTAGGTGAACGAACTTGACAAATGAATTTTCCGCGCGTTTATTTAATTAAAGGCGAGGATTCAATAGGAACACCTCCTCGAGTACGGTATTCTACGGGAAACTAGGAGCGACCCTTGAATTCATTCGGAGGACGACAAACCTGAACAGAATCTTCGTTCAAGTGGCTAAACAATCCCATCAAACATTTAAAAAAAAATTGATGTAATTAAGTGCTTCAGTTAACAGTTGACGATGAATAAATCAACAAATTATTACAATTGTCGTTCAATTATGGAAGACAGAAATTGTATTTATACTTGCGTAGGGAGGAAGTGAAGGATTTTCATGTGAACAGACGTTTATGTACGTTGTTCGGATAAGACTTGAGGAGAATCTGCGTATTTGAAACAGTAATGGCACGTAAGTAGGGAGGTTTTTGATTTGATGTAGATCGACGCTCATTTTAAGCAAGTTCGGAGATGGGGTTCAACCTTTATAAATTTATTAACCTTTATTTGGCTGATTTATTACTTAGGTAGACTGCAGAAATTGTCACAGATCCCAGGGGCCTATTCCTAGAAACTCTTCACTCCACACTCTACGAATCTTCATCTCATACTCTTCCCATGAAATTATGAAGAGTAGGAGAACTTCCTGTTCCTAGAAACCTTTCACTCCAACTCTCCTGTTCTACTGGAAATGCAGAGTGAGTTGTTGTTGTGTGTCTATTTTGTTGTAACCTTCCTCACGCTTAGGACACCTAAACAAGCAAAACTCAAGACTTTTACCACCACACTGCAATGGCGCTTTCTGTTATGATGACGAATGGATAGTATGCCCAATGCGTTATTATCATTTAGTATTATACATTCAAGTGTAAATTATCTCCTAAATGATATTTGGAAAGTCAACAGCTATTTGGCAAAGTCATTGGATACTCTACAAAAAAATGGACAAATCTTCATTTGCCACCCACAGTATTGACTCTGCATACGAGTGTGAAGAGTTTCTTGGAACGAAACCCGAGTAGAAGGCCAAAAACTGTGGAAACCTTGACTCTTCATTTCACTCTACAGCTTCATAATGCTCTGCACTTTCTAGGAATGAAAAGTTTTCGTAGAGTGTGGAGGTTGCACATTCAGAGTGGAGAGTGAGGAGTGAAGAGCTTCGAGGAATAGGCCCCAGGTTACTAATAAGGGTAGTATGTGTTTTTTGGCGCAGATTGCAGTTCCACCACAAAACTGAGACAATTAAGTGACATTTTACTGTGATTTTTGCCGAATAAAATTCTTTTCACGGTGAAAAATGCGATTTTTTGATGAAAAAAAATTCATAATACCCTTAAACCGAGCCCAATCTACTGACTTGCAGAAGAGTTTCGTCCACTATCGGAGCAGAGCACCTAAAAAATGCCAATTAATCCCCATTTTGAACTGCACGAAAAGTTCAAAACAGTCCTACGCCAACGGCACCATACTGACAAATGTCTTATTTCCACCTAGGTAAACTCGTCTGTCATGGAATGTCTCCAAAACGAAATAAATTCTCACGTTAGGGTAACTGAAGCAAGAGAAACACTCCCTGGGTGAATATCATTGCCGTACATTCCCCAATTTTTCTTTGGTATAGGTTATCATTTTTAACTTATATACTAATAAAAAAAAGTCAACTTAGAAGAAACTCAGAGCTAACTTGACATTTTACGCGCGATTGTTCGTTAAAAATAAAAGCACAGGTGATTACAAGCAAGAAAAATAGAAGAAATCACAGCAATTATCGAAAATCTGGTTCAAAATCGACGCTGCGGCTTGAAATTAATTTGACAAGCAACTATCGCTAAGTATCCGGCATATTATAAGCTTTGCAACAGAAAAGAGGCAACTCGAGGATGATAATATTTTTATACTACTTTTGTTCTAACAAAATGCACTAGGGAAAATGCAACGTAATATCAAAGTTGTCCCTCGAATTCTGCTAGTTACAGCCTCAAATTTGTGCATTCAAGTGTTTTCGCGCTTCCAATTTTAATACTGGGCGATGAAATATTAATAAATACGTAATTTCCTCTACTCGACGATATAATCTTACTTTCTTTCCTCAAATAGCGTCTAATAAATATAATAAATACATAAGTTTTTCATCTTCATTTTAAAACGAAATTATTTACATTAGGTTATACGATAGGGGGACAAGAAAAATAAAATCGTCTATGGGAGAAGGGATAACAGAGGTTTATATCAAGTGGATGTATTGCACTCGAGTCAAATACTGGCACATGTGACGAACAGTGAGGTGGATTTGGGGGTGTGCGAGACCTAAATGACATTGGGAAATGAGAGCCTTTGGCACGATGCATAAGGGAGGCAAACACCTTACACTATGTGTTTGCTTCAACACCAAGAAAATCAATCTATAGATGAAAATAAAATGAGAAATTGTTTTCCGACAGACTGAGGGGGTGGAAAATAATCACCTAAGGGCGATTCTCACTGGGTTTAGGATATTTCTGCGCTCTTCTTGGTAAAATATTGTCAAAATGGCGAGCACAAGAGGATCTGTAGCATGATTAAAGATGGTCTTGATAACGCAGGACGGGTTAACTGGAGCCAACAACAACCGTTATCGACCAGTTGGCAGCGCCACTGTGCACTATCCCGCTAGTAGCGCTGTTTATCACAATTTTCAGGGATTTCCCTTCAACTCTCATACTACTAGCTGGCTAATACAGGGTGGGACAGTAGATATGAACCGGTTTTAAAAGGCAATAGAAAGAAAACTGGACCATAGTTCATCTGAATCAGTAGTTAATCCCGTTTTTCTTATCAAGTTTTGATATTACATCACCAGGATGGCGGCCTTCAACAGCAATACACTGATGAAGGCGATTTTGGAAACTTACCAACGAGGTCTAGTTCTTTCTGGAGCCACAAACAAACAGAATTTCCTCTACTGGGCGGCTAAAAACCCAAGATAAGTCCACTAAAGACCTCAGCACTCTCCCAAAGTGACAGTGTGGCGTCCCAATTTGGTATTGAACCTCAATTTTTCAAGGAGGAACAGCAAAGGTGAAAGCAGCAACGTATGTTTCAATGCTGAAAACTCTTTTTGAACCCAAACTGGAAGAAATATGTGGGATAACTAATTTGATAGACCCCAGGTTTCAACAGGACAAAGCAAAGTTCCCTCTCTCACCCCTTTTTGAGCATTTGCGACTTTTTCCTGGAGGGCTACCTAAAGTAAAATGATTTTAAACACAACTACATAAACACCCATCACACTCTGGTTAAGCTAAAGGTAAGAAACAGGGCAATATCTACACAAATGTGCCAAAAAGCAGAGGAAACTTCCCAAAATCGCCATCATCAGAGTAATGCTGCTCAAAGCAAGCTTTCAAGCTTTCTGGCTCAAACGAATTTAAGGTTCATTTTTCTAAATTGTCAAGTTTTCTTTATATTCTCTTTCATAACTCTTGCCTCACTCTGTCTGTATAAACTAGTTGTGACAATTTTCACTTTTCCTCTGGCTAAAAGCACATTGCATACCATTTTGAGCATGAGAGGACATGTTTAACATTCAGGAGTGATGGGTAACAGCCACTTGCTTATTGTTCATACAAAAAACAGAATAGATGTCAGACATTATAGGCACTGAATCTAAATATCTTCAGTTGGAGAATGAGAGGTACATGCTCTGAAATTATAAAATCCAAAAACCAGCCTCATTTAAGGAGGCCTGGCTCTGAAGCGTTAGGATGAACGAGGAATACGTAAAATCGTGCCTCCTTAAATGAGGCCTGGTATTTTGGATTTTCTAATTCAAAAAGAACATTTTTTTTCAGTTTCAGAGTGGGGCAAAAGATATAAATAGGTGGGGGGAAGTGGGGGCCTTCATAAAGGCGAGGAAGGGTCTAGTTTTCAATAGTAACCATGCCTTGGATGGCATCGTGGATTTGCTGTGGAGAAGTTTTTTGAAAATGGTCATTTTTCAAGGCCCATTTCCACCTGTTGGAGTTGTAAATAAGCAGAATTTTTGATATTGGGCTAATGTTACCCAAGGAAATCCATCAGAGGCCAGATCTCCCCTAAAGTTATGGTGTGTAGTATCCCAAATTGGTATTATTGGTCCATACTTGAGGAAAATGGGTGAACCATCACCATCACTGCTGAGCGTTATGCGACAATGTTAGAAGAGTTTTTTGAACCTCAGCTGGAAGAATTATATGAAGCGACCAATCTGGGGGACATTTGGTTATAACAGGACGTGGCAACATCTCACATTGCTAGAATTTCAATGGAGAAATTGAGACAAATGTTCCCTTTGCGCAAGGGGTGACGTGGGGTGGCCTGCGCGCTCACCAGATTTGAGCATTTGTGACTTTTTCCTTTGGGGATATTAAAAGAAAAATGTTTTTAAACATCGTTCACATACCCTGGAATAACTCAAGGGCAGAATCAAGGAGAAAGTTACGGCAATATCCATCAAAATGTGCTTGTCAAAAACGTCAGAAATCGCCTTCAAGAGTGTATCGCTGTTATGGCCATCATCTTTCAGATACCTTATTTAAAACTTACTGTAAAAAACTAGTTTATGTACTGATATATTAATTAAAAATATAACTTTAGCAAGTCGAGTTGTTTTTTGTTTAAAATCCCTTTAAAACCGATTCATACCTTTTGCCCCACTCTGTATTAGTACTGAGTTGAAGATTGAATGAGGATTCAGCAGTTGATGCCCTTAAAAATCCAGAATGTGGAAGTGACAAGAATGGAAGACTAAATCAGGAACTATGCACAATGGAGTCAAATAGCGGCGCTAGCGGATTAGCACAAAAAGCGCCGTCGACTGGTGGATAGCGTTAGGGGAGGCATTCCACTCTCCAGATAAAAGAACAGTTTGAAAAAGCGAACCCAGTAACAAAACCTTACCAAGAGTAAATATGGCTACTGGTAGCTGTAATAAGCAGGCAACTAATAGCTCAAACAGGACACAAATCGTTACAGACCCGTCTTACTCCAATTTTCGCTGGTAAATTATACTGTTCCCAACCTGCGTCTAAACTCACCTCTAATAAAAATCCAACCTCAGCAGCCTTGAACTAATAAAAGTACCAAATAATGCATCAAGAGAGACCAATTTTATAACTCCACGAGCTCTACTTATACAGGATTAACTTGATTAGCTCTTAATTGACATCAATCAACAATTTAAAACTTACCTAATGAAATACCACCGTTTCTGTATTGTTCTCATTCTTGGCCATCGATTAGTCAGCCATTGAAAAGCACATTACAAATCCCAAATAGCTCAATCAAGTAAACACCTAACTTGTCGGGGTATGTGCCCATTAACGGAGTTGTTTCACCATAAGTGGCAACAGAGACGAGCGTATTCACATGACAAATGACTAAGTAAATGTACTAATTTTAAATAAAATTGAAAAATCTAAAAATATTTATACAAATTTTTAAAAAATTACGTTTGAAAACTCTGAACTTATTCAAGATTCGATTTTGGACAGTTTTTTCTGAGTGGACTAAATTTGAAGAATTGATTATTGATAGATTAACTTTGTTTCACTAGCATTTTCCTTTTCAACAAGAAAAACAATTGAAAAGTTAATTTGATGAAATTAAAATTACATGTAAAACGTATGAGGTTTTGACATACAATGTAACTTTAGAAGAGTTTTGGTTGGTTATTCCATTATAGTTATGGCCCGATCAGACCAAATTTGTAGATGGGGAGGGGAGGGGGATTCCACGAAACAATGTCCATCGGAAGAGGTTATGGTTCAAAATGGGTATCATCTACTTATTTCAAAAAAGAGTTTTTGAGATTTCTGTACCTAGGCATGTGGGGTATCATTTTCGACTAAATTTTAGACACTGAATCCAATGAGACGGGTCCCGAAACGATTGGCGCCCACCGGAAGAGGTTATGTTCAAAATGGGTATCCATCTACCTATTTCGAAAAAGGGGTTTTGAGATTTCTGTACCTACGCGTGTGGGGTATCATTTTCGACTAAATTTTGGACGCTAAATCCAAAGAGACGGTTCCCGAAACGATTCGCCCCCACCGGAAGGGGGTATGGGTCAAAATGGATATCCATCTACCTAATTTGAAAGTGGGTTTTTTGGGATTTCTGTACATACGCGTGTGGGGTATCATTTTTCACTAAATTTTGGGCGCTGAATCGATTCAAATGAGTTTCCATGCTCCTGGTCCGAAGAAAAACCAACCAGCGTTTTTCGTTTTATTCTCATTTCATTTTGAGATTTATGAATTTTATTGATATTTGTCAGTATGAATATGAATACGCTCATCTCTGGTTGGGCGAGGGTGAGAAATTTACTAACTAAATTACTGAAAATCGCGTGAATTGAAGAAAATGAAATCAATCATCAATGTTTTGATGATGTCAGAAACATTCAAACAAAACCTACCGGTTACATGGGAATATAGGAGACGAGGAATAATTTAAAAAAATAAAAGACTAGAATCAATTATCCGGGAGCATGTGGACAAAAGAAATGGGGAAAACTCCCTTGATGCTCGGGTCACGTTCGAGGGCGCCTTCAACCCAATTTTCGTCGTCGGTAGAATTTTTGGTGACGATGATGATGTCACCTTCACGAAACGACAGTTCATCCTCGTTGTCGGCCGAACAGTCGTATAGAGCGCGGCACCGTGGACGTTCCCTGGGCTCCAGAGGGCAGTAGAAGTAGGGCTGAAACAAGGGAGTTGTGTGAGACCAAAATTGCAGGAGTGGGGCGGTGTGGCTTCATCATATATAGGGTTGGGTATTGATTAACGAAAATCGATGGTTTTATAGGAGGGAAATGTAGATATTATTCCATGGAGCTCGGCAATGGTTGATTATTCCGTAATTACACACCCCATATTGTTTGCGCAAAAAATAAAACCTCTTTTATTTGGAAATATTTGTGTTGGTCTGGAGATTATCTGTTTCAAGTTGTAGGGGTTTACATTTTATTGTAAGTGCTTAGAGAAATTTAGGCCAGAAACAGTAGTCAAATTTTATTCTTTGGGTTTCCAACATCCGAGTCGTGATAAACATAAGGACAAAACTTTAAAAATAAAATTCAATGAGCGAATCACATCTGAACAGAAATTCTGCACTGAAAAGTAGAATGGCCTAAATGGAAGATCTGATGTCAAATAGCTACGTTAGACTGATGTAAGTTTATTGAAAATTTTTATCTGAATTGCTGATGCTGCTCAGGCTGATGAACGAGGCAGTAACAGTGCAAATAGCCCAGTTTTTCACTTGTTTGCGCAAAAATCATCAAAAGAGATGGTCCGAGTGGATACTCCCAAATAAACAAGAGGAATTGATTCCCTATTATAATACAATATACCATGTAATACAATACCAAACATACGTCAGTTCCATTATACATCCTTAGACCATCTTTTGGGTCCTTAATGAATAACCGACTCATATATAAACAGGTAGATATTTACACAATTATTTTGGAAAGATCGAGAAAAAATTGACACTGAGCAATCAAGACCAATCATGCGGTAATAAAAATCAAACAAAAATATAATCCATTGGAAAAAAGTATAAGTGTAATAGCAAACGCATGCTTGAAAACTCCTCAGATAAAAGTTATACGAATTATAATCATAATTCCACTGATTTTGGTTGGTTATTCCTTGAATTATCAACGTACGTTTTCATGCACAAAAGTCAATCTCTCCGATTCGGCCCAAATTTTTTTCTGGGCGTTTCAATGTGTCTAGGTCAAAATAAGCATAAGTCCGTCCATCAGGTCTTTTCCTTCTTCCCGTTCCTACGCCTTGCGGCTTTACCGGGGCCTTTCTAACTGCCTGATGGTTGCGCTCACTCTCCTGCCGTGCGTTTCGCCAATTGCTATTCAGCAGTGCCCGGGATGGACATCGCGGAGGTACCACGGCTGGGGCCAGGAGGGGCGTCTTGGCCAGATTGGCCTATGGGCCAGCTTTTTGCAGCCATGACTCGATGGGCAAATATTTTGGTGTTTTCTGTATTGCCTTTTGATTGGAAAGCTACCTGCCATGGATTTTCTTCTGATGCAGCCTGGCCCAGTACTGTTGGCCATCGTCTTCGTGCAGTCGTGTATTTTGGGCATCGAAGGTAGGTATGGTCAGCCGTCTCACACTCACAGAGGGGGGAAGGCTTCAATCTCATGCCATGGAGCTTGGCAATAAAGTCGCCATGGCCAGTGGCAAACTGTGAGATGTAGTGGTTCACATCAACATAGCGCTGTGACAGGCGCACTCGAACACTTGGCCAGATTTTGTAGGTGTGCTGCCCATTGTGGGATGCATCCCATCGCTCCTGCCACCTGTCTAGGCTCCATTCAGTGATTTCGGCATCAGTCGTGCATCCGGCTATCATGCTCTCCCGGCCGTGGCTGATGTACCACAATGATGCCAGGGCCTGGAGCTCGAGGTCCAACGGCTTCTGCCCTGTGAGGACGTAGAGAGCCTTGTGTGACAACGTCCTACATGCCTGGCTGACCATGAGGAGGGCGCTTCGCTGCATAAGTCCGTCCGCCATCCGGGCTTTTTTTGGTAGTAGAAAAAATTTCCAAAAATCTGAAATTTGGGTCAGGGGTCTGTTACCGGCTCCAGTCGGTCCTCAAAACATTTCAGCCCGATCGGACCAAATTTGGGCGGGGTAGGGGTCATAATGTGTTTTTCGGAAAATGCATTTTTTGCGATCCAGGGGTGTGGGGTATCATTTTCCACTAAATTTTGGACACTGAATCCATTGGAGTGAGTCCCCAAACTCCTGGTCCGAGGAATAACCAACCCCTGTGAATGAATATGCAGAGTTTTTCAATAAACATGAATATGAAAATCAAAATTAACACAAAACAACATTCAAGCGGAATGAAACTAGCACGAGGCACATTGTAATATCTTTCCTTTTCATTTTCCTACCTCTTCCCTTTCTTCAGGGTAGCTTTCAAGCATTGGGCCTTCACCCTTTTTCTGGAAAGATAACATACGTCTTTCAACTACGGATTCGCTATTTTGGAACATTTTTTTGGGAATGTTCAGGTCTACGTGGTGATACTTGTGACTACCAGTGTAATTTTCGTTGATATTCTAGTTATGTACTTGCTAGTTGATGAGTTGCTACAGTGTTGAATA
Organism: Cyrtorhinus lividipennis; assembly: GCA_019603395.1. Classification (NCBI taxonomy): domain Eukaryota; kingdom Metazoa; phylum Arthropoda; class Insecta; order Hemiptera; family Miridae; genus Cyrtorhinus; species Cyrtorhinus lividipennis. The sequence continues at coordinate 14,595,822 of CM034003.1, read as the reverse complement.
ATTTATTATTGAATTATTTATATTTGAATACGTTACAACAACGAGTCACGACAACACTCAAAATCACTCGTGTGACATTCACTGAGAAGGTGGAAGTGTGACCTACGCACAAGACCATCACCATGGCGGAGTGGGGGAATTTGGTGAGAGGCGGGGCACGAGGGGAAAGTTACCTTTCTCGGCGGAGGAACGGGGTTCGGGAGATCGACTTCCGAAGCGAGCGACGCTATGCTCTCCGTCGACTGGCCGTTCGATAGACGGGGCGACGGAGCGGGGGGCGGTGGGCCGGGTGGCCGTTGTATCCGTCCAGAGCCTGAAAAACGAAAGCGTTGTCAGAAGGGCGGCGGAATCGTGACGTTGTGACGCATACGGCGTGTCAAGGCTCGGCTATGCTCAAGCTCCGGCAGAAGTCACATAGATAGCCCACAAGTGTCTAAATCTACGGTGGAGTGGAAGTTATGGGTATTTCATCCAATAACTCAAGAAATGAGCGTATATTCATTCATTAATATTTATTTATTATTGTTACTACATTGTTTATAAAAAAAAATCGAATTTCTCAAAAATTCATACACAAATTTGGTTTTTGGTTTTATTTATGTTAATTTTAGATTATTATGAATATTCTGAATTTCGTCCGCTACATGCTAACACGACCTAATTTTCCAAAAGGGTTATCATATTCATACTCATTCGGTTACTTCAAAACAATTTTACGGGGAAAATTGCCCCTACGATGGGAAATTAATTTCACTTTTGATCCTTTTGAATCGCAAATCACTTCCTACAGAAAATGAATAAGAGTATTGTATAATAATTAACATGAAATTTCCCTAATATCTCTTTTTGGGTCGAAAACAATTCGCAAAAGTAGTGGTTTCTCGAATACCTTCACCGTAAATCATTCAAAATTTGGATATATTTGCTCCATGATAGGTCCTCTTGAAGGTATAGCGGGAAAAAACTACAGCCCAAAATACAAAGCTACATCTTCTAACAGAAAAATTTCCAGATTTTGGCCTTCAAAAGAACCGTTGTGAAACATTTGCCGGCAATTATTTCCTAATACCAAATAAAATTACATAGAAAATCGATTTTCTCAAATAGAGGTCACCTCTTTTCGTCGTCAGATTTACAAAAGCCCGAAGGGAAACCTGTTGAGACACGATTCAATTTAATTTTTAATTCATTATTTAACCTTGAATGAGCAAATCGATTGGTGGAGAGAAAAGTACTTCGATTACTAATAAAAAATATTCTTTTAGACTTTATTTCTGCCCAAAGCAATATAGTTCATTCGCTGGAATGTAGTTATCGTGTAATTATCAGCACAAGACAGCACAAAGCGAAGCGCCTACACGATAAACCTTCACCGACAACCGTGAAAATAAAACGTAAAACAAAACAAAATAAAAACCTGTTTTATCGATGCCAGTTGCCTTCAACGTGGGCATTTCACCGGGTGGGAGGACTAATTTCGCACCAGCTACAAGGGAAAAGAACCAAGAAACAAAAAATTAAATGAAAAATTTACAAAAATGAGGAAGTTTGGCTATGAAGTTGTTGAAATTGTCACGATGAACTTTTCGAGTGGTGGGAAATTAAATTTCGAGGTAGTAAGAACTTAGGTAAATAGGTAAACAGAGGTAATATACGTTGATAACCTGAAATTTTGTAGGTCTTATTGCATGCGGAGCGGAAGATAGTTACTCACCAAGATGGACTCCCCCGGGTGTACGGGTTGAATCTGTCGAAGGCGAGCGTTTGTGGTGATTGAGAGTATGGTAGGCGGGGTTGGGGTCGGACGGTGAACGGTTGTGACTAGAAGGGAGTGTACCGTAGGGGTTGTACGACTGCTGGCCCGGCCCCGTTGTTGGGGGAGGAAGTGGAGCCGCTCTCTTCTTGACGCTCCCCAACGTCCCCATATCTGTGGAGAGAGACGAAGTCACGGTGAAATGGGGGCCCCATTTGCGGCCCTGCGTTTCCCCCAACAAGCCAACGCTGCCCCCTATCTCCATCCGTGTATATCAATGTCCCAAGCCAATTTTTAACATTTTCATTTAAAAAAAGCATTTTACTTTTAGCTCCCACGCCATTCAAACTATTAAAGCTAGAAGTCATTCTTTGGCCACTACCCCGATACATAAACTGTATTTGAAATGCAAAATTCTTTCCCACGAGGAAAAAGATACCCCCTCACACGCCTAAACAGTCCAAAAATATCGAACATGGGAAAAACGGGGGAAAACAGTGTGGAGTGACCCGGACCCATTTCAATCGATTCAGGGTCCAAAATCTAGTGGAAAATGATACCCCACACGCCTAGGTACCGGAAATCTGGGAAACCCGCTATTGAAATAGGTAGATAGGTACCAACATTGACCCATAACCTCATCCAGTGGGCGTTTATCGTTTTGGGACCCTTTTCATTGGATTCAGCGACCAAGGTTTAGTGGAAAAAGATACCCCATACGCTTGGGTACCAGAAATCTTGGAAACACATATTCAAAATGAGTAGATTTTGACCCATAACCTCCTCCAGAGAGCGCCAATCGTACTAAAACCCGTCTCATTGAATTCAGCGTCCAAAATTTAGTGGAAAATTATACCCCACACGCCTAGATCGCCGAAAATCTTGAAAATCCGTTTTTCAAAATAAAATAGTCCAACAACTGGCTCTTGATCGTAAAAATCTCTTCACTCACTTTGTTGGTGCGGTTTCTTGTTGTGAGGCATCGCCGGCGGTGGCATTTGTTGCCCTTGTTGCCTGAAACTGCTACCGGATTTGAGACTGTCACAAGTCGACGACCGGGATCTCATGTTCACAGGTGACTCGGCGTAACTCGGAGGACGTGACGCGCCTTTTCTTTCTGGCGTCACACAGCCGTTCTGCAAGTCAAAAATGGCAAAAGTTAGATCATTTGAACGACCAAGTGATGCAAAATTTTATATCTTTCAATGATAAATAACTACTTTGTAAATAGAAAAAAATCGAAATACAAAAAATGATGTTACTCATCATTTTGGCCAATAATGACTCTTAATACTTGATAAAATAGCGATATTTCATAAAATCAGTGGGAAAAAGTACAATAAAAACTTAATCGAAATACTCGAAAGTACACTGGAATTCTACAGGAAACCTTCCAGAGTCGAAATTTAAGAGACGGAGGAACAAGAGCGGTTAAGTAAACCTCAAAAATTTCACAAGAAAGCCAAACTCAGCCAAACAAATTTAACAATTCCAGCACACAACTTAGGCTAAATACCATAAATGGGACACTAATCCATGCAATGAAAAATTGGTCAACCTGATCCACTGAAATAGCTATTTCACACAGAAGGAGGCATTTACGGCTTCTGTAGGTTCAGTAGTCCACATAAATATGATACATGTTGAACAGTTAGGTCACCATTAGTTTACAAGTGGTGCCAGAAGAAAGAACATGTAGCGAACAAGACGATAACCCAAGCGATGATAAAACCTTCCTCGTCACGTCAATGGTATCTCACACTTTTCAGTGAACGAAAATCCGTTAGTTACATCAAGAATGTCAATTTAGATTGCCTCCATTTCTAACAAATGTTGAGGTGATCAATATTCCAAGATATCATTGGCGTTTGGCGACCTCCTTGATCAAATACAAAGTAAAACACGAGATAGAAAAAATTTAACCTAAAATTTGAAACGCAGGCCAACGAAGGTTCTCGTAGAATCTCATATAATTTGAAATACGAGCTTATTATGTGACGTAATCGTTGATTGACTTCAGCTCTGGAAATTAAATGTTCTTTTCTTTGTTGTCAAAGATTTCTTTGGTCACTTATTGATCTTACTATAAAATGAAAACGTAACTAACGTGTCCTAACACCGAACTCGCTGTAAAAGCCTATTATTTCTATTTTCCCTTAACCTTTAAATTTTTCGTAAATATTTCATTTTTGGTTTTGGGAGTACTTGATTCAAACTATGTTTTTATGCAGAAAATCAACCTCTCTGATTTGCCCCAACATTTTTTTCTGGGCGTTTCAAGGTGTCTACATCAAAATAGGCAAATGTCCGTCCGCCGACAACGTCATTTTTGGGTAGTAGAAAATTTTCTAAAAATCTGAAATTTTGGTCAGGGACCAGTTTCCCTCATTAGTTGGTCCTCGAAACATTTCAGCCCGATCGGACTGAATTCGGAGGGGGGGGGGGGGGTCAAAATGTGCATTTTGAAAAGGGATTTTCGATATTTTCGGCGATCTAAGCGTGTGGGGTACCGTTTTCGACTAAATTAGGACACTGAACTGATTGACGCCTGGTTCGAGCAGGTTCATAATTTCATGGGTGTGACTTGAGACGAGCGATTTGAACGTGTGGTTTATTCAATCGAGAATTCAATGTTAATCACCGTTAAGAGCCGTCTGCAGCGCCAATATCCGCAACCTCCGAAGAAACACCCAACACGGATTTGATTGTGTAACCAAAACAAATGCATTCACAGGGGTTGGTTATTATTCAGACAAGCAGCATGGAGACTCATTGGAATCGATTCAGCGTCCAAAAATTAGTGGAAAATGATACCCCACACGACTAGGTACCAGAAATCTCAAAAACACGTTCAAAATAGGTATATAGATACCCATTTTGACCCATAACCTCTACCAGTGGGCGCCAATCATTCCGGGACCCGTCTTATTGGATTCAGCGCCATCCATTTAGTGGAAAATGATACCCCACATGCCTAGGAACTGGAAATTTCGAAAACGCACGTTCGAAATGGCACTCATTTTGACCCATAACCTCTTTTGGTGGGCACCAATCGTTCTGGGACCCCTTTCATTGGATACAGCGTCCAAATTTTAGTGAAAAATGATACGCTACACGACTAGATACCAGAAATCTCGAAAACACGTTCAAAATAGGTATATGGATACCCATTCTGACCCATAACCTCTACAAGTGGGCGCCAATCGTTCCGGGACCCGTCTTATTGGATTCAGCGTCCAAATTTTAGTGGAAAATGATTTCCTACATGCCTAGGTACCAGAAATCTCAAAAATCCACGTTCGAAATGGGTAGGTTGATATCAATCTTTCGGTGGGCGCTAATCGTTGCAAAGCTATGGTTTTTGATTGTCCATAAATGACCATTTCGTAAATTACAAATTCAGACTGTTGAAAACTCGTGTAACAAGAACAAATTCATTTCTGGCTTCTGAGGGTGGCTCAAAATGAATGAGAGACTGTACTAGGGGATCATTCACGCTCGTGTTCAGTAAATAAATGTGAATTTCTGCGCCCGTAAATTCACACGGCCATAGTATACAAATAATTTAGATAAGATAAAACCACTCAGATACCATTGCATCGAACACAATGTACACTGCAAACAGTCAAAGAAAGCGGGAGCCTCCACTGGTACAAGAAGCAGCCGACCATGCGCCATCCCCGAGTTCCACTGGCCATTGCCACTCAGTCGGAACTTACCATTTCGTCGACTTCCTGAAGAATATCGCGGTAGAGTGAACTACTCACCCTGTCCTCGATTATCGTCTCGTCGTCTGAAAAATCCGTCGAACCGTCGTCGTGAGACAGGTTCCAGTCAATGTTGATGTTGTCGAAAAGGGTTTTCTGCCTTTGGAGAGCGTGTCGCAACTGGAAGAAGACAAAAGGGAATACGAGTTAACACGAGGTGAGTTTCACGATTGAGAAGAAGGGGTGAAAAATAAAAAATAAAGAAAAATCCATTTCAACCGGCGGCAAAGGTGATTAATATTCATGAGTGGCGTGGAAATCCTGTCTAGAACCATTATCTGAGAAATCAACCGACGACTCGCACTAACGAACTTGAGCTAATTAATGCGTCCTTTGTACTTGAAGAGGGGAAACAACAGAGGAAGTATAAAAATACAAATTTATGAGGCGGCATCCGGTGTGAAGTACTTTCATTAGAGCGATAACCAGAATCCTCATTATACAGGGCTTGTGCTTGCAAAAACTGAAGTAATTACCTGATAATGTTGTTAGGGCTTATGTTGTTAAGCTAATGCTAAATTCACCACAAAATTAACAACAAAATAGCTGTAATGGAACATCAAATTAAAGAAGGTTGTAGATATAATGGCAGAACAACAACAGGTGTAAGATAATTTGATAAATAAATTTAATAATAAATTAGGAATAAATTAATTTATTGTGAAAATGTGCCGATGGTCTGGTAAGGGTGCGGCGGCGAGGAGGTAATTATTGGTTTTTCAACAATAATTAATTTCGATAAATAAATCATTACCAGCTCTTCGCAAGATCTGTGTCCTCGCTCCTGGGCAATGTCCAAAGGCGTTTTGTCCCTCGCATTTCGTAAATTCGGGTCGGCGCCGCTTCGCAGCAAAAGTTTCATACATTCAGTCTTATCGTGGTACGACGCGAAATGAAGAGCGCTATCTCCACCGCTGAAAAACCAGGTAGGAGTCGGGATATCCAGTATAATAGCGAATTTAAATTGATGTTCCCTATCTAACATTAACGGTTATTTGATGAAGACAATACTTGAAACTCACCGCTCCCCTTGCAGCAGCGTCTGCTTATCGATGGCTCCTGTCTGCATGTTTTGTATGAGAAAATCCACCAAAGGCAGCGAAGTACCCATTTCACGTATCACAGCCAAATGTAGCGCCGTTTCCCCACATTCCTTTGACAAATTGAAGAAATTCGATGAGTTGAGGAGACAAAAGCTGCTATAATCAGGTTGATCTCCTCATAGTTTTCTATGTACTAACCAACTGCCTCCAGCCATGTTCTCTTGTGATAATGGAGGCTGGAGGTAACCTCAAATGGGTACATGGTTTTGAGAGTTAGGACCCTGGGTTCTTACCCATTTGGAGTGTCCCCCTTCAGGGACATTCTTCTTAGGGACATTTTCATATGGACTTATTGTCTCAACGACCCTGTGTAGGACACGGGCTAGGGAGGTAATAGAAAGGTTTCTGGGATTCGTCGGCTTTTTCCTTGTAAGGATCTACATCAGTATCGAAGACGAGCACTTTTCCTCATTTTGATGATTTTGACTCAAAAACGTTGGAATAGCCGGCTATACGCCCTGATGTCCGAAACATTTTGTAAGCCACAAAATGTGCGGTTTAGGTAAAATTAGGTGGGCATCATTCGATCTCATTTTCTATGAAACAGCTGAATCAGTTGAGATCCTTCCCATATTCCTCGACAGAGACGATATGCTGTTACCTAGGAATCCGCCCCCTAATTATGAACAATGATTAATCACGCTCATTTTAACCCTAATTCATCACAGGTTGTTGTTAACATCTAATGTCACTTACAGATGTTGGGAGAGGAGCAGTCAAATCCGCACCCTCGGCAAAAACTTGGAGAAGAGCGTGCAGATTCTTGTTGTTGACAGCGTGTTCAAGATCACTAAGAAGTTCGTGAGAGTCGGCATACGTCCGAGGAGCGTATTTTTTATCGACATACTTCGCTCTGATGAAATCATATCGCTCCTCCCTACATCATACAAAAGCAAGATTTGTCGAGAGCAATTCGAGGAAGTACAATTTCAACAGCTTCAGGTCGTACTATGATGAAATTTATGGCTTGATTTGGAGAGAAAGCAACTCACATTGAGCTCTGAGGTGTTGGCTTGTTTGTGGGAAGCAGGTTGGCTTCCATCACCTCGTTGAAGCCCTGATTGGTCATGTTTCTCGCCAGGAGTAGCTGCGACGTGCCAATGTTGTCCAACGTCAAGGATTGTATCCGTGAGATGTGCACCCCCAAGTCTCTGTGGATACCGGAGCACTCGATGCACACGACGACGCCAAAGTTGATGCAAAGCCAAGTGGTGTCTGAAAAAGAGATTTACCGAGATGAGCGTACAAGTGTTGGTGTAATATTTTCTTGAAATAATTTTTATTTTGATAAGCCTAGCAAACATTGGGTCAGAGTGTGTTAAAAAACCACTCCTCGACGGAATTCGAACATGGGCCTTTTGGCAAATAAAAGTGGGCTGTATGGTCGAAGAATGAGCCCCGGGCCAAGCTGGTAATCCATGGAGGATCACAGACTGGGCCAATTAGCAGTAGATTGTCCTCAACAGTTTGAGGCCAAACAAGAGCAGGAACACAAACTCAACTCCTGGCGGGAAATCTGGGAAACAGAAACAAGAGGAAGACGGACGGCCGATGTACGTCCTTGGCCAGAGAGCAAACAGGGTGAAGTTAACTATCAGTACCTTCGTAGGATGTGTATTGTGGAATCTCCAAGATGCCTGCACTGCACCAACGAAGAGGACAGCGCTCAACACACATCCTTTGAATGCGAGAGGTGGAAGACATAGTGTCGGCACATTGCAAGGAAGCTAGAAACGACCAGCCCTCCCACTCCTGAGGAAACGATGAACAGGATGCTCGAGAGCGAGTCAAAGTGGAATGCCGAGGTACATTCAAAATATCCACAAGGAAGACAAGCTCCTCGAAGAAAGGGCCCAGCAATGGGAACTGTAGGCAAACGGGACCGGCTAGCAGGCAGGATTTGGAACCCATCTTCAAGTAATAAGGATCAGAAAACCAGTTAGATACCATATAGACGCTTTTTAAGCCATCCGCAGAACAAAGAAATTAGTGTTTCCCACTTCATGTTACAATCAACTACCACCCCTATTCATTTTGCGCTGTCCTGCCTGGTTACAAAAGGGCATGAGCAGTGACCGCTTTCACATCCCAGGTAGTGCAGGCCCAAGCCCATCCTCTGCTCGGGGAGTGTTGATGCTGACAGGCATTAAGGGATGAAGCACGTTTTGGATAAGTTCAACGTAAGCTTATTTTCTGTCAGCCACATGTATGTTTGCTGTAAACCCCTTTCAGCCAAATCGAACGTGCTCTGCCAATCGTCTGATACAAAATGTATAGCAGTATCATCAGCGAACAATACTTTCGTGCCGTCAAAATCAATTATCAACTCACCATTTTGAGAGTTGCAATCGCAACATCGATCGTTGCTCGGGAGGCGCTGCACGTGGCGGATGATGGCCTGCTGCAATTCCACCAACGACGGATTTGCTCCTCCTCCGCTCCCTGATTTGCTTCCGTCGTCAAACGCCCTCAACAAAGCACCTTCTTTGCAGTTCACCAAAACCGACATCCAAGCTCGCTGGTCGTTTTCATCCTCAGCTTGGAAATGGTACGTTCGGTTATCTGCAATGGGAGTTTCGACAGAGAAGCAAGCAATTTAGAAAGGGGTGCCAAGATACAAAGATTTCATAGTGGATGGGCCGAGTGCACTGAGCTCTACCGACATGGGAATACTAAGAAACTTACACGATATCAAGTCGAAGCACCTCTTGTCGTCTGGAACCAATTTGATTTGGCACGTGAGCAGATTGACTCGGGTTGGCGGTTTAGTTTCGTCACCGTGGCAAATATCAAGGAATCCGTCGGCCTGGACGCAGCATCGCCTCTTCTGCCACACTCGCCTCATTTTCCCTTCGGATTTCTTCAAAAGGTGTCCAGTCCTAGTCAAGCCAGCTCCTTTGTCCCCTTGTAGCTGATGAAGCGAGTAGCCCGTTCCTTTTTCAGGAGTTTGACCAATCTGGAAAGGCAAGCGAGACCACGGTGGAGTACATGACGATTAATTTCGTGACATATTTTCAGTAAATCTTAAATCCTTCCTCACAGGGTGTACACAACCTTTACTTGGTATTACTGACTTACAAGACGAAATGGTTGGAATACAAGCGATTGCGAGAACGCGATAATACAGGATCTACACACATTATGGGACAAACTCAAGGGGTCGATTCTACAGCTCAGTTAAACGGCTATAACTCCCTTCAATCACAATGTAAAATAAAAGTTGAGGATACCGTTGGAAAGAGCGTTAAATTTCCTACCTCTTCGATATAAAATCAGATTTTTTTATTCTGCCCTGATTGGAGAAAATAATGGCCAAAGTTTTGAAATTGAAAATCTCTTACGTAAAAATATCCTTTTTTTCATTTTTGTGTTATTAGAAGGGGAATTTTTTACAGGGACTCCTCGAGAATAACTTGCCCAGAATCTCAACTTTTCAATGGCAAAAGAAAAAAAAGGTTGTTAAGTGGAAAGTTTCGGGAGGAAATTGCGTTTGAATGCGGCAAAATGTGGGGTTTAGATTAAAAAAATCATAGTTTTCCAATACAATCCGACTTTCTGCATGAAAATGAGTCTGATATCCCAATAATTTGCGTTTTTAGATGTTGTTCAAAAAAAAAAAAAAAATCAAAGGGGTACTTTTTGTTGTAAATGAGCTGTAGAATCGACCCTTGAGTTTGCCCCATAATTCGTGTAGACAGCCTGAATAACAACTCCTCAACAATGATCATTTCCATTCATTGAAACGGAATATAACATTGCATATTACTCGATGTGTGAACACCCGTTATGAGTAAACACCAGGAGCGTCTGACGGTGAATAAACAATCAAAATAGTGTGCCCCGAAAGGTGCTCCTAGTTCTGTGTGCCAGTCGCACAAAGATAGTGGCAGAAGTGAGTTTAGGTCCCAAAATGTACGTTATTGATCACAGCGATTATCATGTTACAGTGCCACCAGCACCGTTATGTACAATAACTAACATTAATAAGCAATATTTACACTAACCTGGTCGAGAACACGCTTGCGTTCGATTGGACTACTTACATAGGAACTGTCTTCACTTGCTCTTATAGACCGGGGAGCACCTTCTACGTACCACTTAGTACAACTTTTCTCTGGGTGAATTTCCTATGACATCATCGAAATCAAATTTACAGGCTGAGGACTTTTCTTTTGGGTCAAAAACGATAATGTTGGTTCCAACATTGCCCTCCCCCGAAAAGGAAAATTCTTGAAGGTTGTGGTCTCCAGATGAAAGCGATGTGAGACGGGAAAAATGGAGCTGCTCGCATTAGTCGTCCCTTTTCGGCATTCATTTACGTCAACTACTCTCGGCGACTACTTTTGAACATTATACGTCAAACACCACGATACAGGACAGAACATGCTGAAATCAGCTCAACGCAAACGCACTACAATACCAATCAAAATGAGGAAACGAGGCGATGAGGAAGTTGCATGAACCGTTTTGATTTGTTCATTTCTTTAACAATAGCAGTTTTAAGTCGCGTAATGCTGGCTTACAGAAAAAGTCAAACATCAGGCCCACCAATACCCTTTAGAAAGACAAGGGAATTTAAGGGTATCTCTTTAGAATAAGATGCAAGGAGGAAGGAGGAACAACCTCAGAGATGGCAAATCGTACCCTCTGAAAATATAAACCAGTTAGATTTTAAGGACACCCCCTCCCCCCAAGCCAAGCTTACCGTACTTTCCTTTTAAATGAAGGAAGAGGGACAAAATGGCTGTATTGTGTCGTCAGGGTTGCACCAAAAAGTCAATCGTCAACCCCTTTCTTCAACTAACACCTTCCTTAACCATCAATTTACTCGACAACTCAAAGCACGGGTTGACTGAACATGCAAAGACAACTTCCGCTTCTTGCTCAACTTCTGCTGAGGATTTACCAATCCATCTGCCAACAAGTGGCAGAGGTTACTTTTATTGACGTTGAGGTAAATAGCAAGTGCATGGCTGTCACAAAATCCCTGTGAGTACGATCTGAATTCGATTGAATTATCCTTTGGTTTTTAGGATAAGGTAGGAATTTCGTTAGCTCATTCAGGCTCAGATATTCCGATTTGGGATCAATACAATTAAAATTACATGAATTATTAATTACGGTTGGATAAACGTAGGAAACTTTGGTGAGTTCAGTTATAGGTACGCAACACAATTGAGGATGACTGGAATAAAGACGGATGGCATGCAGACGGCGTAGGAAATAAGATCCAAAAGTAAGTCAAATCCGTCCAAAGATGATAAGCATGAAATACTAGTGCAAAGCCAAGCATAAAAGAGGCAAGAGATATAGCAAGAAGCAATAAACACAAAATGGTAGAACCATAAGAAACAGGTGGAAATGGTGACAATATAAAATCTGCAAAACATAAACAACTAACGAAAATAATCGTAAAAGATAAGGCTAAATTCAAACAAATTCTACGAACGAATGAACACAAAAGCACTGTAATTGGCTGAAATAACTGAAATCTTTTGATTTAAGGTCTCAAACTGAAATCTAATGATGCACACAAATATCAACCTACTTGTTCATCGTGAATGGGAAAAAAAGCGCGCTAATACTAACGAAGCTGCCAACTTTTAAGGAAATCAAACAATACCATCGCGCAGCAAATGTAAAAAGACCGACCTCTTTTTCAAGTCCAGGAGAACTGCGAAGCAACGTTCGAAGTTCAGAGAGACGCCTGCGCTCTTCATCCTGTTTCTGACGGATTTTTTGAAGTTTGACTGAGAGATCGGCCACGTAGCTGCCAAAATGCTCGATTGTTTTTAATCCGTCTTGGAAGTAGCTGAAAATCAAGGAAAGTTGTTGAATGGAGTGTTTCTATTAGTCAGAAACTGTCAGACTTTGGGTGTGGTTTCTTTATATCATGGGTTAGTATTGGTAAAAATTGATTGAGAAACAAGAAATGCATTTGTTAGTATGGTTTGACAAGTACCTAACTATAGTTCGTCCTTTAAAATGCTTTCCTTGACTGCAATCTTCTGGAGGAAATTAAGGATCTGGCAGTCTGCTCTGGAAGGCAATGGAGGTAATTTAATTTTTTTGTGTGAGCAGCCATGGCCAATGGCTTCCTAGCTCATTCTCTCAATTTTGTTGTGTCCACCCTAAGAGCGATGTCGAGATTTTTGTTTTGTCCTACAAGTTTCCTCATTTTAAATCCCAAAACCTACATTTTATAACTGTGAGTATCATCACAATCCCCCTTGTTGATCTCAAGATGACCAAAAAACCAGCTTTTGCGAGTATGTGCGCAAACATGTGGGGTATATTGAGGACGACTAACGTGAGAAAGATCATCTAGCGGAATCCTGCATTGTCAATATTAAAATGAACCTTGGTGAGGCTTCGTCGGACGGTAGTTCCCAAAAAGACATTGAGGCAAAAACCCACCGCTTGAGATAACAATAGTTGAACCGGAGGAAAAACGCTGCAAACTCTTTCACAGGGGTTGGTTATTCATCAGACCAGGACCAGGAGCAATGAGACTCATTCCAATCGATTCAGCAAAGTTTAGTGGAAAAATGATACCCCTCACGCTTAAGTACCAGAAATCCCAAAACCCCACTTTCAAAATAGGTAGGTAGGTAGGTACTCATTTTGACCCATTACCTCTTCCGGTGGGCGCCAATCGTACCAGGACCCGTCTCATTGGATTCAGCGTCCAAAATTCAGTGGAAAAAGGATACCCACACGCCTAGATCGCCGAAAATCCATTCTTAGAAAAACACATTTTGATCCCTACCCCCCCCCCCCCCCCTCCCACAATTTGTTGGTCCGATTGTGCTAAAAAGTTTCAAGAACCAACGGCCTGACCAAAATTTCAGTTTCTATGGAAATTTACTACTTTTTTAACGACCAAAAACGGCGTGGACGGCGGACGGATATTTGCTTATATTGATCTAAACACAATGAAACACCCAGAAAAAATTGTTGACTTTCTCGAATTCCCAAAACCGCAACCAAAATGGAAAATTGTGTTACATTAGTTCTCTTCTCCTCCAGAAGAATGCAGCCAAAAAAGACAATATTTCAAAGGGCGAACTTTAGGTGGACCTAAGTAACAGAAGGAATGGGACAATCCGTGAGTGAGATAATGACTACACCTTTGTTGATAGAACCTTGATACTTGATAGCAGTCGTACCTTCTGATTAACCAATGCGCAGCAGGGGGCTCATCTCAAAACTGGTCATCCCCAGGGTTGAGTCAATACCTTGGTTGGAACCATTGCAGTAGGTAGCCAGAAGTAGAAGTTTCTACTATACCAAAACTTGACAATTTTTGTCTCTATATTGAGGCGGACATCGGTTAATGTGCAATTTTCTCTCAGCGCCTCCTTTTATTGTAGGTTATCAGTGCTATTACTTCGCGCCAACATTCTACAGGCCATGTAGAATCCCTTGATACGTGAATTCCGACCCCCGTTTGACCCAAAATTTGCAATTTCTCCCCAAAATAGGGTGAACTACACACATACATGAATTATGGGTAAAGTAACAAGAAAGGAATTAAGTCCGGAGGACTGAAATGGGTTCTACATGGCTGACTTGGGATTTAGCTCTTATCAGCAAGCCTTATCGACAAACTTGCCCTTCCTCCCAGCCTCAAAATCGTAAGGCATCTCTCGAGGGCAGGACTTACTTGGTTTGGGCGTGATAATATTCCACGAGATGCTGGAGGAGTTCGATTCCCTTCTTCGTTTTGATCTCATTTACTTTTATCAGGTACTGCAATAAAATCGAAAACATTTAGGATTTATAAGTAGCAATACGGTAAACATAACGCATAGTTGATCAAGTGCGGGAAAAATGTCGGGCATTAGTTAGGTGTAGTTAAGTCACGAGGCAAAGGCCGTGTTTTCTTAGTGTCTTCAAGAATTTTCCGCCAAAATACTTAGCGAATAATGAATAAATCTTGACCAAGGTCCGACAGATTTGTCACCGAACGAATGAATAATTCACAACTAAAACGCTTCACAAACCTCGCACATCTGCAACTGAAAGAGCCTCCTCTCTTTTTCCATGTCATCGGCAATTTCCGCTGACGTCACTTCGGTTCTGATGAGCCCGGCTTCCTTGGCCTGATGTTTTTTCTCTTTTTCGATTTTCCCGTATTTCGTTTCGTAATCTTTCCACGCTCGGTCGAAGGGCCTTTTCAAGTCGCCCTTTACGCCCCGGAGATCTCCTTTGAGGAGACTTTCCAACGGGAACATGACGATGTTGTTCACATTTTGCATCTGTAGAGAATCGTCAAAAAGAATATATAAAATGGATGTCAATGAAAGATAACCGAGTATTGGTGGTTGATTGGCATCTAACAATCAAAATGCACATTTCCGGTTTTTTGCGCAATTTAATTTGACTCAAATATTTAAAGTTTGATAAAGTTAGCCAATTATTCCTACTATTCACACCTTCACACGTACGCGCCGTTTTTGGTAGTTGAAAATTTTCTAAAAATCTGAAATTTTGGTCCGTTCTCGGCTCTAGTTGGTCCTCGACACTTTTCAACCCGATCGGACCAAATTTGGGTGGGGTAGGGGTCAAAACGTGTTTTTTCAAAAATGGATTTTTGAGATTTAGCGCCTAATAACCAATTTAGCGCGATAGTAACCAACCCCTGTGTAAGAATTTGCAGCGTTTTTTTTTTTTTAGAGACGTCATTTCCGAGTCATTTACGTTTTAAGATTTTTTCGTGTTTTCGAACAGACGTCACTAAAATTGCCATAACTCCCTTAATTTATCAAATAATCTCAAAACTGAGCGTACCGTTGAAATCGCGGCAAATTTCACTTCTGATGGACTTTATAGTATGCAATAGTTGAATACCGGTATTTAAAAATAATAATAAAGCCCAAACATGGGAAATTAATGCTGACTTCTCATGAGACTCATCCAAACATTGAGTCGAAATTCCAAAAACCTTAATGGTTAACACCCTGATGAGGATCATAGAGATGCGCGAACCGGTTGTTGAAGCATCGTATTCAACTTATAATCAAGATTAAAATAAGTATTAGTTACCAGAGTTTTCATTAGGGCGGACAGCTCTCGAGTAACTACAGCGAACTTGAGAAAAGCCGCATATATGTCGGGTTCTTGGTCTTTCGTCAGAGCGTTGCCTCCGAGCCGTTCCAGTATTCGGGCGAAGTACACCTCATTGTCGACATGCGCTATACAAAAGGTGGAATTGGGCATGATTAATACATACGTCGATGATCACAATTTGACAAAACATTAGACAAAAATTAAAAAAATAGAGCAAAGAAACTACAGCCGCCAGTTCAAATCAGACAGTTCTGCTACGCCAAAATTGACGTCAGAATTGATAGCCATTAATTTTCTTATTCAAAATTTGTGATATATAAGCTTCATCATACCCATCCAAGTACCTACAATCAATCACTCTCTATCAATGGAGCACGGCAGACAAGCAAAACCCAACTGATGTCTCAGTAACGTCTGAATTATCACGTCTGATAAGGGACTTGGCCACCAAATCAAATTCATGGTCGAGCCACATTGTAGCACATTAGTGGGGGATATCGCTCATTATAGTGTCACTGGGAAATCGACGAAAATTCTTAGGAAAAGCGACTCTAAAAGCGCTCAATAGTAATGTGCCATTCGCGCTGAATTAAAATTTCGGTTCACGATAAATGTTTGCCTCTGAAGCTAACCACTAAATTAAACTATATATAATCAAATAGCTCATTTAATGTGAAGTAATTTTTATCTCGTACATATTCAATCATAAAAATCATAAAAGTAAATTTTCTTTTTATTTGTAAAATCTTCTAGGTTAGTTTTGAGAATGGACGCCTGCGGCCAGAACTCGTCAGGTTTCTTGACTAAGGACGATATCAATCAATTCCTGCCAGTCGGTATTTCGTGCTTCCTCTTGAGATTCTGAGTTTGTATGCCTCACGAGGAGTTGCTGAACCGACTCTCGAAATGAAACCAAGAACTTCTAATGATTTTCAAAGCATTCAATCCAGTCCAATAAGGCAGAACCTATGGCGAATCGAGAAATGGATTAGTAAGCTTAGCTTAATAGAGAGAAAAATTGCAATAAAGAACGCTCCCACCCATACAACTTATAAACGAGTTGATAAGTTTTCTTTCATCAGTGATAGGCGGTCACCCATCCAACTAGTTACCATGCAAGATGCTGTTAACTTAGGGGGATTGAGATGGTATCGGTTAATCGGCTGAAAGGTCTTATAACCACACCCCCTCTTGGTACATGGTCCACAATAAGGCAGTCATACATAATGTCAGAACACAGTTTGATTATTTCGTGCCTATGCTAGCTTGTTATCGCTGATTACACCAACGCACTTTCTTTTGTTGCTTTTATGCCAGTCAATCAGTAGTCGGGTTTATACTTGAAGAAAATTGAACAAATTTAGACCAGAACGAATAATGAAAAATCTATATAAAGGTATAAAAGGTATAATAGAGCGTGCAAGTCACAAACGCGATAACAATTCATTGCGCGGTGCAGTGAAGAGGCATCCTGAAAAAATTATCATCTCATTACCGCTATCGATTCAAGTGGGACGATCCGACCTCTTGAACAGGAAAAATTAAGGAGGAAATGACACAAACCTAATTTAAAATTGATGCAGATTGTCTTTCGAAAAAGGGAAACTTTGAAATATAGATCGAGTGTATTTTAAGTGATAATCTCTTGAACATAAATAGGCTACATTATGACCTGATTTTGACTGGCGGATGTTGATAAATGTGGAAAAGAGAAATCAAATTTGAGTGATAATTATCAGGCGCGCGTGTACAAAACTTACAATTTCCTGAATTGTGAATAGCTTTGATAGCTTTTCGCATTTTTGAAAGTCCGTCCCGATCGAAGTCGAGGGTCTGAAAAAAAAATTCAGGTGAAAATACCGCCTTGAATCTTCACTGAGAAAATTAAAATCAGCGAAAAAAGATCGATTCGCGATTTGGATGAAACAATTACAAATGAAATTTCATTAAATATTGCAAATAAAATAAATTATCTCACCTCTTCTAAACTGGATATCGTTTGTCTGCATTGTGGCATACGAGAGACGAAAGTCGAAGTCGTAGGTGAATTGTAATCTTCGCGAGTTTCTTCGACAAACTCGTTGACGCTTATTAAACCAGGCATTTTAGCCGCTTATCACTTCCACTCGGACAATTAAATTCGGATAGTACGGCACTTTTATTCACAGAGCTCAGTTTACGGCATTATTCGAAAACCGAAATCGACTTATAAATAAACAACACCTCAGACTCGAAGAACATTTTCACGAATGGTAATGGTCGCCATTTTGGCTTCAGAGAGTGTTTACTCCTTGTCTGACAATCGATATTTGCTACTATTGAAACATCGATTGTTTCGGTTTAATACTCGATGTTTTACACATCGATGTATTGTTGTCCACTTCCACCAAACATTTGAAACGAGTTTAAACCTGAAAATACCAGAGATTGAACCAGAGTTTTATATGGAAACATCGTTATTTTACAAGCCGGAAGATGTGAACTTATTCACTATTATTCAGAAGAAGAATTTCAGCAGTTTCTGTTCAATTGGTTGTGTCCGTGTCTGTTTTGATCAATACCGTGTCAGTGTAATTATCCTGCCAATTCAATCCTACCATTCTGAGGACAACATATTTTTTCAAAATATAAATATTGGAATAACGCTTATCTTCCTAGTTACTTCGAGTTGCCATCACACGCGTTGTTTTATAAAATTATAGGTATTCAACCGCTCAGGATTTAATTACAACTATGGAGGATTTATGAAAATACGCATCCCTTACCCTCATATTCATTTTGGTTGGTTATTCCTTGAATGATCAACCTATGTTTTCATGCAAAAAGTCAATCTCTCCGATTCGATCCAAAAAAAATTTTTTTTTTTTTTGAGGTTTCATGGTGTCGAGATTAAAATTAGCAAATGTCCGTCCGCCGTCCACGCCGACATTGGTAGTAGAAAAATTTCAAAAAATCTGAAATTTTGGTCAGGGGTCCGGCATTTTCAGGGCATTTTGGACTCTGAATTGATCTAAATGGGTCTGGGACCCACCACACCCACTGTTTCCCCCATTTTGGTTGGTTATTCCTTATGTTTTTAATATATATTATTATCGATCTCCTTTGCTCCTCTCTTCAAAATGTTTGATTATTTAATATGTCGATGTTTTATCGATATTTATGGTTCAATGTTCCCTCCTGGTTGACGTTCGATGTCATAATCGATGTTTTGCTAACAATGTTGCATCCCTAGTTTACTCGGCCTTTTGAATAAGGGGGCAAATCGACCGGGATTTATGTGCCCTCAATGTACGACATTTTCAAAAGACGTGAACATTGAAATTTAGATTTAGTTTTTTATTGATATTTTATCATCCCAATTCTCATATATATGAATTAGAACTAGTCTCATATCAACTCTGATATCAGTTTCATGTTCAAGTGATGCTAGGACATGTACATGAGAAATACATCGTGTCCTGTTTACTTGGCTGCTTATGCTCCATAATCGCCTGATAAGTTGTTATTTCAAGTTGAAGAGCATATTGCTTTGAACACTTTGGGAGCAGTATTCCACCGCGTGATTATTTGGTCACTTATTCATCATAAGGGTTGAGAATCACGATCACAACTCCATTTGAGTTGACCTGGATCGACTCACAGAGCATGACTGATGTGTAAACGGAATGTCTACTTCTCTGGTCAAAGGTAGGTATTTCAATCAAAATGAAAACTCAACATTATCAACGTAGCATCGTGTGCCGTTCACAGCAATTTTATTGTACGATTCATTGATATGAAATTAATTATGATTTCATTGGAGATTTGAGTTATCGGCATCGTTGGTACGAAGGGGGCGTGGTCCTCTCAAGTCATGATAAATATATGTACTTACAAGATTATGAAATTCCGAATCTTGATGTTCATCATAATAGGAAAGCTCTTGGATAACTTTTGCTATCGAATGATCTCTTTTAAGTTCTCGCCACTGTGGAGGCCTCGGGTGTAAGGGATTTTAATGTGAAATTTGGTTGATTAGTTGATTACTGTTTGGATTAAATGGGCAGCGTTCTTTCGAGCAATTGATGGACAATCCTCAGTAAAGGGTAATTTAAAACAGCTTGGCATGACCCGTCGTTGATGATGGCTTGACGCAGTTGGGCATAACTAAAGTAAAGATGGCTAGGGATTGTCTCACATATTTCTACATGGGTTGACACACTCAGCCAGTAGAGATATGCTTTCAAGAAAATCGATTGTCAAGACACTCAGCCAGCAGAGCTATGCTTTCTAGCAAATTGATTGTAAAGACACACTCAGCCAGCAGAGCTATGCTTTCAAGCAAATTGATTGTCAATACACTCAGCCAGCAGAGCTATGCTTTCAAGCAAATTGATTGTCAATACACTCAGCCAGCAGAGCTACACTTTCAAGAAAATTGATCGCAAAGACTCATTCAGCTAGCAGAGCTATGCTTTCAAGCAAATTGATTGTCAAGACACTCAGCCAGCAAAACTATGCTTTCAAACAAATTGATTGTCAAGACACTCAGCCAGCAGAGCTATGCTTTCAAGCAAATTGATTGTCAAGACACTCAGCCAGCAGAGCTTGCATTCAAGCAAATTGATTGTCAATACACTCAGCCAGCAGAGCTATGCTTTCAAGCAAATTGATTGTCAAGACACTCAGCCAGCAGAGCTATGCTTTCAAGTAAATTGATTGTCAAGACACTCAGCCAGCAAAACTATGCTTTCAAACAAATTGATTGTCAAGACACTCAGCCAGCAGAGCTATGCTTTCAAGCAAATTGATCGTCATCTCTCACGTGAGATCTAGCAGTTAATTGTCCCAAGCATTGAGTTGTTCGTCCTCAAGAAAGGAACCCAAATCCAAGATGAAATTAATGTCGAGCGCCCTCCTTCCCAATTATTTACAGCTTGTTTTACTTAACATGTTTGTTACAGATTGCTCCGACGTTTGGTTCCGGCTTTTTGATCACCGCCTCTTTCTGATCGGTGAAATAAAACAGTTTGTCAAGGATTTTGAGGTATGAATTCAACCATATTCCATTTCAGTGAAAAATTTGATGGCTTCTTGACTCTTTCATGTCGATTGTAGTCAATATTCACTTCACCATATCCTTCTCAAGGCCCATATTCCCAAATATCTCCTACAATAATGCTCGTTCACAGTTTTAATTTCATTCCAGGAGTCGAGGGGAGATAGAGAATTCGTCAAATTGTTTGAAATCCTTGAGTGGACGACGGACGTAAGAGACGCTCAAGTTGACCAAGCTTTGACTCGTGTAACGAACTTGGAAAAAGTCAACACCTTGTTGGACATTGCTCTCCAAAATTCAAACACTGTATTGGAAAACGAATCCAGTTATAGCGTGGTGAGTTGGAACGTATTTTTGGCACTAAATAGTCTTTTAATTTAATATCTTACGTTTTACGTGTCTTTCGGACCTTTTCACAGGACCGAGCATTGGAGGCGAAACGGGCTACCAGAAAATTTGAATGGGAGAAATTCATGTGCGACATTGATTCAAAGTATTCTAAAATTGAGGATACATTCAGAGGGAAAGAACGTGAATTGTCAGAGTTTTATAGAGATTTAGAAAGCAAGTTGCATGTTCAGTAATGAAAATGGAAATAAAGATAAATTTGAGTAAGGGGCTCAGAAAATCATTTGAAAAAGCTGTTAAAGAGAACAAAAATGTTCCGGCAAATGTTAGAACCTGTCTGAAAGAAGGCAGTCATGTTGGACTGGAGGAGATACGTTGGCTGCATGATCATCACCAGGTGAGTAACATAATCGTACTTATCTGCGTATGAGTGCCGCGTACTGCTATTGTTTAAACCGTCTTTCACTGAGCGTTTTTAGAACGGCGTATGGATGCACGAACTATTAGCCAGCTCTGAGCTCAGCCTGCCTGAACCTTATGTTCCTCCACGTAATCCCGAGTTGGAAGCACGGTGCCAGCGGCTCAAAGCCCAAATTGCCGAGCAAGAATACAAAAAAATGACCAGAAACGTTGATTCGACGCGAGTTCGACACCCTGAAGACAACCTCAAACTCCAAAGTAAGTTTTCAAAGACTTGAAACAGTAAATTTGATCCCCACAGTCACCGAAGTTTTACATTGAGCTTTTTCTTTTCAGTGGACATCATCAACAGGCAGCTTATTGCCGTCTTCCAATTTGTTGTCTCCGTCATGGCTGGCTTCGCCTTTGGTTTCTATGGCATTGAACTGTTAGTAGGTGATTTAGATTTTGGTTTCAGACTCCTTCTTGGAGTCATATTCTCACTGATCATAGCTCTGGCAGAAATTTACTTTTTGGCTAAGAAACTCGCCAATGATTTAGATTTTCCAGATCTTGATAAACCCAAAGCAGATTAACAGTCACATCTCACGTTTTCAAATTCCCAATACGTACTCTTTATACATTGTTTTTTCCGTAATATTTTAGAGTTTAGTAAAATTAAATAAATTAATGCTGTTACAGCAGTTTTGATTGTAACAAAATGAATTTCAAAACACCCATGACCCAGTAAATCGCTGCAAATTCAACTTCAAGGTTTCAAAACAATCAATATCTCACTTTGAGTATTTTATTTGCCAAATTAACTATTTGGAAGATGTTCTTTCTCTGCATTGATACTAAGATCATTCTCCTTCAATTGAGCTGATTTGAATACATTCTGCATTAACATCCCAACTGTGACAGGGCCAACTCCTCCAGGCACAGTGGTCAAGTACATGGCTCTGTTTTTTACACCTGAAACATAGATTCACAGTTGATGATGTAATAAATGAAAGACAGATGGGATTGAGTTGCTTGTTAGGCAGCCGATCATATTACTCAATGCAATAATGTTATTGTTATGGCCACTGAACAGTCGCAGCATTGCATCAAGCCTGATGCAACAGACATCTTTTGCTATTTTTTGGCTTCTTAATATGATTGGAAGTAGATTATTATTCTGCTAATGCCTCATTCAAGTGGTTTGCATAGATTTATTTAACTTTAGGAGGATTTTACTCAGTTGGGGGAGTTTGTTCCAATTTTTGATTTTGAAAACCATGCTGCTAATGGATAGCATGGCTAGCACTGTGTCCATGCATCCTATATCAAAGTGGTCCAAAGGAAGATGATCCATGAGAAAGAAGGACAACAGGCCATGCGACCGACAGAGCCTTGAGCAAGTGCCTGGGCTCAGTCTGAAGTAATGTGTTGAACAGTCCCAGGCTGAGCATCAGGAAACCATTTTTTGGACAAAACGTACTACTTTTAAGATACTCACTCTCAAAATGTATGTCTCCTTTGAACAAATGCTTCTCAGTTGTAGGGTCCTTCACTTTTGTAATTCCAACGTCCAATACTATTGCTCCAGGTTTAACCATTTCCTCCGTTATCAGACCTGGCACTCCTGGATCATGACAGTACAGGCCCTCAGAACATTGACTGGATTAGGTAAACTTCTCAAGGTATTGGATTCTATCACTACCTGCGGCTGAAACCAGTACATCTGCCGATCCGCAATGTCGAGAAAGCTCTTTAGGAGGTGTATGACGATGTAATATGGTGGTGCTCATGTTCAACCCTTTAATGTCCCCTGCAAAAAAAGAAGTTCGTCCTGACACAGAGACAATCAAGGGTGAAGCCATTGAACCCTTTTGTTGTTCAGTAGAATATTGACTAACATCAATGCGTTCTGGTGAAGAAGCTGAATCCTGCAGCCTCGACATGGGGGCCATGAAGGTAAATAAGACCAACACTTAGCATCAACAAATCTCTGGTGCATAATCATAACAAGTCACATTTGCTCGCCAATTTCTCGTCAAAGGGCACAATCGGCAGTAATTGAATGGGACTCAATGCATCATAGACATCATACCTCGGTTTTCTGATGAATGCAACAGCATTGCTATTGGTAGCCCAACGTGTTTGGACCTGCCTACAACAACAGCATGCTTGCCACAGAAATCATAACCTGAAATAAGAGCAAAATTAATTGTGGGGAGTGTTTGGTTCATTTGTGATATGTACGTAGTGATTTGACACTAACCTCTAATGTTTTTCAAAATGTGATGAACCGCCAAAGCAGTGCAAGGGACGAAGTGGTTTCTGTTATGACATAAATTTCCCAAACTCATCGTACTAGTGCCATCAACATCTTTTCTATGTGAGACCGCGTCACATACTACTCGTTCATCATTGTGAGGGTATAAGGGTAACTGAAAGTTTATATCAAGAAGAACCGTCAAAATTTAATTTAACCTAGGGAAATTCCAATTAAATTACAGGTGAATCTGGACATCAGTGCACGCACCCCCAAAAAACGATATAGCGTTATAATCGATATATCGCTTCTTCATGGCCATGCCCCCTTGATAAGAGATTCCATGAACTTCAGATTTTCTAGATATACGGGTCGTTCCATGAACTCTATCATCAAAAATAAAAATAAATATTTTAAAACAGGAAAAAGAAATGGAGAGGAAACAAATGAGGGAAGTAAGCACAACAAGCCCCCTAGCGGCCGTCGTAGAAAACGATCTCGAATCATCCCAATCGATTTTTAGGGGTGCGTGCACTGATGTATAGATTAGCCAAATTACGCACTTGCACGAGGATACCGTCAACATTGTCAGCTTTGTTAAGTCTATCAATAATTCTGACGACATCTTCATCAGCATGCCCACTCGTCAATTTCATTACGTCGCACTGAATACCCACCTGCAGATACAATCAACATCACTTCACAGGATGAGAAAATCAATGATAATTATGCACATCACTTATCAGTGCCACGTACAAATTGCGCAGCTTTCTTCTTGATCTTGACGTAGGACATACTGGAAGGGTCGTATCCTGCAGTTAGAGCAACCAATCGAGGGGGTCTGTTACCTTTTTGAAGCCATTTGTTGATGTCTTCTTTCAAAATACTCAGTATACTTTCAAACATCATTTTCCCATCGATTACTGTAGACTTTCTCCTTCTGAAATAAAATAATAGGCGATGTCAAAACAAAACATTGAAGGGGCCGTTGAAGTTTCAACTATTTCTTGAAAACATTTCTTATCCAGCTGAAAACCTTGAATACAATCAAGAATTTAATGCTAACCAATTTTTTTACTACATTGGCTATTATTGGAATCAGGTTCAGCTGCAGCTACAACCGAAATGTTAGAAAAGAATACGTTCTATTTTCCTACCTGCTCTGGCACTGCACTTTCGGATGCGTAAACGCATGGAAAATTGCGCGGAAAAGCGTTGAGTTTGCTTTTACATTCATTCTATGCCTATATGCGTAACGCAAAACGCCAAAAATATTCGGATTTATAAATAATTAATTGACCGAAAACGGTTTTGTCGTGGAAAAACTGATTCTTCGGGGGTTTTGTTTAGATTTTGTTATCAAGTTATCATTCTTATCTGCCGTTGAAAAAATGTAAACCTATCCATCAGCCCGGGCTGTTTAATGGTGGACACAAACTTGTGCTCCCTATCCGGTTCCTACCTGTTTTTTATGCCAAATGACACTCCGATTGGGCCCAAATATTTTTTTCTGGGCGTTTCAAGGTGTCTAGATCAAGATAAGAACTGTCCATCCGCCGATTTTGGTATTAGATAAATTTCTAAAAATCGGAAATTGCCGTCAGAAATCCGTTTTTGGCTCTAGTTGGTTCTTGGAACCTATCAGTCTCCTTCTTGTCAAACTCTCAACTTTTTTTAAAAATGAAAATCTGAAGTAGCCACCACATATAACTTGGTTGGTTATTCCTTGAATAATCAACCTATGTTTTCATGCAAATGGTCAACCTCTCCGATTCGGCTCAAAAATTTTTTCTGGACGTTTCATGGTGTCTAGATCAAAAAAATCTGCAAATTCTTACACACGGGTTGGTTATTCCTCGAATGGGGGAAACAGTGGGTGTGGCGGGTCTCAGACCCATTCCAATCGATTCAGGGTGTAACCCGTCGTTTTCGCTTAACGGGCTAGGGATCCAAAAATAGACCTAGGCGAATAATTAGTGGGAAATTAAAGACTTTCACTTACCGTCCGGAATGTCTGCAATGGTCGGTCATGGACGCCAAGTACACCTGAATTTACCAAGCTCTGAGGAATGGGGTTTCGTGATTGAAAAGACAAGGATTCAATATTGACTTATAATAAACGCAATTGACAGAAATATAAAATACGGAATGTCTCGGCCGAGAAGGATATTGACTATTACGTAACCTAATTGTTGAGTAGGCAAAAGTGAAGGGCTGAGGGCCAAATGAATTTACGGGGTAGCTGAAGGCTCAAAATGTTTGATTTAATAACGGTAAAAGTGAAAGTGATTTGTTACTGTCCTCCCCTAATCCCTTTCTCTTTTCCTAATGTGCGACAGACAAAAATGCTAAATAATACGAGTACAATCTACAACTATACGATCAGCTTTCTGGTGACTAAATGTCAGGGCTTGGGCCAGATTTAGAGAATTACGACTTTCGCGTTGCGAGGGTACGAGACAGAGGTATTTCGCCACTTACGTGTACCAACTTCTTAGGGTGGAGACCACAGGGTGATGTTCTCTTCGCTGCTCGGCTTCGGTCAGGGGAACGCCGTCCAGGCCGGAGGAGGCGAGGCTCTTTCCGACGGAGGTCCGACAACTGGCGGTGCGTGGGGAACCTGGACTATTGGCCGTCGAATCGGGCGCGAACGAATCAACACTCGGGTCCGACGGGGGATTTTCAGTTCGTATAAGGGCCCACTGTTACGGGAGAGGAATTGGCTGATCTCCCAATTCCCGAGTTCTCACCCTGAAGGAACCACGATACACTTGTTCCCTCAGGTCACGTTCACAACACTGGCTTCACAAGGGGTTGATCTGCTTCGCTTCGGTTGTTTCGCTTCGGTGTTTCGCTTCGAAACAAGTTGTTCCGCTCCGGTGTTTCGCTTCGCTTCACTTCGTTCCGCCTCGTCCTCACGAGATTATGGCGAACGGAGAGCCCAACTTTCTTCCACTTGAGTTTGTACCCGACTGACTCCCGCCGCCTTTCACCAGTCTGCTCGTCAAGTCGCCTTCCCCTCCTCCTACTCCCTGGGTGTCTCTCGCCACCCGTCGCTCGACCAATCCAATGAGGACACGCCTTTCGCCCAGCTGGGTCAGGCGCTTGGAGGGGAGAGGGCTCGATCTGTACCCCGCCGCCGAAGTTTCTTGACAGGGCGCTTGGACTCTGCCGCCCCGTTACAAGGGTCCAAAATTTAGTGGAATATGATACCCCACACGCCCAGGTACCAGAAATCCTGACACATACCAAATGGGTGGATACATACCCATTTTGACCCATAACTTCTTCCGGTGGGTGCCAATCGTTCTGGGACACACATCATTGAATTCAGCGTCCAAAATATAGTGGAAAATGATACCCCACACGCCTAGGTAGCAGAAATCCCGAAAACACATAATCAAATTGGGTAATAAATACCCAATTTGACCCATTACTTCTTCCAGTGGGTGCCAATTGTTCTGGGACCCATTTTATTGGATTCAGCGTTCAAAATTTAGTGGAAAATGACACCCTACTCGCCTAGGTAGCAGAAATCCCGAAAACACATATTCAAGATGGGTGTATCTATGGGGCGCTACGACACTAATTTACTAATATAATATTGAGAAAACGTAGGTAATTTAGAAGGCTATAATAATTGTATTAAATTGAATTGAATGGTACGAATAAAAAGCTCGGACAGTAAAAAGAATTGTAGGCAACTGCTCAAAATTGGTTGCTAAGTTTAACAGCTGGTTATAAACAACAGGATATGACGATGTGTTTTGTTTGTCTATTCGGCTGAAGTCACCCACATGGGTAATAAATACCCAATTTGACCCATTACTTCTTCCAGTGGGTGCCAATTGTTCTGGGACCCATTTTATTGGATTCAGCGTCCAAAATTTAGTGGAAAATGACACCCCACTCGCCTAAATCACCCAAAATCTCGAAAATCCATTTTTCAAAAAACACATTTTGACCCCTACCCCCTCCAAATTTGGTCCGATCGGGCTGAAAAGTTTCGAGGACCCATCTCGGCTGGGAACAGACCCCTGACCCAAATTTCAGATTTTTAGAACATTTTCTACTACCAAAAACGGCGTGGACAATGGACGGCGTACGGCGGACGGCGGACGGACATTGACCTTTTTTGATCAGGACATCATGAAACGTCCAGAAAAAAATTTTGAGCCGAATCGGAGAGGTTGACCATTATCATGAAAACATAGGTTGATTATTCAAGGAATAACCAACCAAAACGCTGCAAATTCTTACACAGGGGTTGGTTATTCCTCGAACCAGGCGCATGGAGACTCATTTCTTCAACATGGGGGTAATACGGAAACAGTGGGTGCGGCGGGTCCCAGACCCATTCCAATCGATTCAGGATCCAAAATTTAGTGGAAAATAATACCCCACACGCCCAGGTACCGGAAATCTCGAAAAGACATATTCAAGATGGGCAATTGATACCCATTTTCACCCATAACCTCTTCCAGTGGGTGCCAATCGTTCTGGGGCCCACTTCATTGGATTCAGCGTCCAAGATTTAGTGGAAGATGATACCCCACACGCCTAGGTACCAGAAATCTCGAAAACGCATATCCAAAATGGGTAGTATATACCCAATTTGACCCATGACTTCTTCCAGTGGGTGCTGATCGTTCTGGGACCCATTTCATTGGATTCAGCGTCCAAAATTTAGTGGAAAATGATACCCCACTCGCCAAGATCGCCCAAAATCTCGAAAATCCATTTTTCAAGAAACACAATTTGACCACTACCCCGCCCAAATTTGGTCCGATCGGGCTGAAAAGCTTGGAGGACCGTCCTAGACCGGGAACAGACCCCTGACCCAAATTTCAGATTTTTAGAAAATTTTCTACTGCCAAAAACGGCGTGGACGGCGTACGGCGGACGGACATTGACCTTTTGGTTGGTTATTCCTAGAATAATCAACCTATGTTTTCATGCAAATGGTCAACCTCTCCGATTCGGCTCAAAATTTTTTTCTGGACGTTTCATGATGTCCTGATCAAAAAAGGTCAATGTCCGTCCGCCGTACGCCGTCCGCCGTCCACGCCGTTTTTGGTAGTAGAAAATTTTCTAAAAATCTGAAATTTGGGTCAGGGGTCTGTTCCCGGCCTAGGACGGTCCTCCAAGCTTTTCAGCCCGATCGGACCAAATTTGGGCGGGGTAGGGGTCAAAATGTGTTTTTTGAAAAATGGATTTTCGAGATTTTGGGCGATTTAGGCGAGTGGGGTATCATTTTCCACTAAATTTTGGACGCTGAATCCAATGAAATGGGTCCCAAAACGATCGGCACCCTCTGGAAGAAGTTATGGGTCAAATTGGGTATATATTACCCATTTTGAATATGTGTTTTTGAGATTTCTGGTACCTAGGCGTGTGGGGTATCATTTTCCGCTAAATCTTGGACGCTAATTTCAATGAAGTGGGTCCCGGAACGATTGGCACCCTCTGGAAGAAGTTATGGGTCAAATTGGGTATATATTACCCATTTTGAATATGCGTTTTCGAGATTTCCTGTACCTGGGCGTGTGGGGTATCATTTTCTACTAAATTCTGGATCCTGAATCGATTGGAATAGGTCTGGGACCCGCCGCACCCACTGTTTCCCCATTTCCCCCATGTTGAAGAAATGAGTCTCCATGCACCTGGTCCGAGGAATAACCAACCCCTGTGTATGAATTTGCAGCGTTTTTGATCTAGACGCCATGAAACGTCCAGAAAAAATTTTTGAGCCGAATCGGAGAGGTTGACCATTTGCATGAAAACATAGGTTGATTATTCAAGGAATAACCAACCAAAAAGGTCGATGTCCGTCCGCCGTACGCCGTCCGCCGTCCACGCTGTTTTTGGTAGTAGAAAATTTCCTAAAAATCTGAAATTTGGGTCAGGGGTCTGTTCCCGGCCTAGGACGGTCCTCCAAGCTTTTCAGCCCGATCGGACCAAATTTGGGCGGGGTAGGGGTCAAAATGTGTGTTTTGAAAAATGAATTTTCGAGATTTTGGGCGATCTAGGCGAGTGGGGTATCATTTTCCACTAAATTTTGGACGCTGAATCCAATGAAATGGGTCCCAGAACGATCGGCAGCCACTGGAAGAAGTTTTGGGTCAAATTGGGTATATATTACCCATTTTGAATATGCGTTTTCGAGATCTCCGGTATCTGGACGTGTGGGGTATCATTTTCCACTAAATTTTGGATCCTGAATCGATTGGAATGGGTCTGGGACCCGCCGCACCCACTGTTTTCCTCATTTCCCCCATGTTTATGAAATGAGTCTCCATACGCCTGGTCCGAGGAATAACCAACCCCTGTGTAAGAATTTGCAGCGTTTTGGTTGGTTATTCCTTGAATAATCAACCTGTTTTCATGCAAATGGTCAACCTCTCCAATATTCAGCTCAAATTTTTTTTCTGGACGTTTCATGGTGTCTACATCAAAAACGCTGCAAATTCTTACACACGGGTTGGTTATTCCTCGGACCAGACGCATGGAGACTCATTTCTTCAACATGGGGAAAATGGGGAAAACAGTGGGTGCGGCGGATCCCAGACCCATTCCAATCGATTCAGGATCCAAAATTTAGTGGAAAATGATACCCCACACGCCCAAGTACCAGAAATCTCGAAAACACACATTCAAAATGGGTAATATATACCCATAACCTATTCCAACGGGTGCCAATCGTTCTGGGACCCATCACATTGGATTCAGCGTCCAGAATTTAGTGGAAAATGATATCCCATACACCTAGATTGCAAAAAAACCTCAAAAATCCATTTTTCAAAATTCACATTTTGACCCCTACTCCACCCAAATTTTGTCCGGTCGGGTTGAAAAGCTTCGAGGACCGACTAAGACTCGGGTGAAATTTAGGAAAAAATTGCACGAAATCTTTTTCTGAGCACTACTGCAACGTGAGCATGACGATTCAGCAATAAAGTATGAAAATTAACCTTTCAAATCTCTAATATAACCTGCTTCATTGAAATGTAGGGAATATACTCGAGCAACAGCAGTAGAAAATAGATCAGCCCTTTTTAAGGAGTTTATCCATTTCAGTCTAATTTCCTTGTTTTTAGGAAAAAGTTAAAGGATTGTTTTTGCCACTTGCCATGGTTAGTACATTCTGCTATAGATTTTCAGTAATGCAAATAATACCTAAGAGTTGATGAATGACCCTACCTGAATTACCCTGAAGTAACACTATTCAAAGCCAAAGAGAAAGGGGGACAGTTAGGTGACCTCACACCTCAGGTACATCTGACCTGATCCCCACCCCACATCAAGGTTATAATGGTTCTCTCATAACGGTTCTCCCCTAACTATGCCAGCTGCTCAAGGGGAGGGTTACTCAGGTGATACAGTGTTAGTTAACTCCCAACAGTGAAACTGAGCAGTGAACAGGATCTGGTTATTGAGACCACCTTATTGGACTCCCAAAGGAACCTTAATTATTGAGGTAATGTTTTGCATGTTCAATTCTGAGTTTGTCTATTCATTTCCATGGAATAAGTATTAGGAAGGCTCACTTGATACGAAATGGCGTTATGACTTTGAGTGTTGTGACGCCAGCACACTCTGAAGTTACCTGGTTCCGAACTAGGGTAAAACCCCCAGTTTTCGGCACCCTTAAGGGAAATTTTCGCAGATTTCATCGTGTCCATAATTTATTAGCCATTGGGAGACGAAATTGCCACTGTCTTTTCATTCTTCAGTATCTCTACTTTCGTTTCCAATCATTAAAAGCTAGTTGGACCTCACAATCATTTCTCTGAAAATAAAAACGTGTCGAAAAATTGAAAGATCCAGTTATGGGCACAATTTACCCAGTTTCCGGCACCACAAGGCACCAGTATTCGGCAGGCCATGAGTCTAAGCGTGAAATGGTCGCAGGCTTTCACGCAAAACGCAATCCAAAAGAGGTGCAATGAGCTCTTTGGTGATCATTCCATCAGGGTTCTGGCTTTTCCACTTGGCAACTTTTCTTGTCCACCCTTGCTTGATAGGACGGAATGCTGAAACGTCTGCTGGCTGCAGAATACGAGTAGCATTTGGGTAAAGGGCAACCAGAATGATGCCCTCTTCCCGACACAGATCACTGACTTGATATGTGAGATGGCTCTTATGCCCGTCCACAAAAAAGATGACTGTGTAACCCGTCGTTTTCACGTAACGGGCTAGGGATCCAAAAATAGACCTAGGCGAATAATTAGTGGGAGATTAAAGACTTTCACTTACCGTCCGGAATGCCTGCAATGGTCGGTCATGGACGCCAAGTACACCTGAATTTACCAAGCTCTGAGGAATGGGGTTTCGTGATTGAAAAGACAAGGGTTCAATATTGACTTATAATAAACGCAATTGACAGAAATATAAAATACGGAATGTCTCGGCCGAGAAGGATATTGACTATTACGTAACCTAATTATTGAGTAGGCAAAAGTGAAGGGCTGAGGGCCAAATGAATTTACGGGGTAGCTGAAGGCTCAAAATGTTTGGTTTGAATAACGGTAAAAGTGGAAGTGATTTGTTAATGTCCTCCCCTAATTCCTTTCTCTTTTCCTAACGCACGACAGACAAAATACTAAATAATACGGCTACAATGTACACTCTACGATCAGCTTTCTGGTGACTAAACGTCAGGGCTTGGGCCAGATTTAGAGATTCGACTTCCGCGTTGCGAGGGTACGAGACAGAGTTATTTTGCCACTTACGTGTACCAACTTCTTCGGATGGAGACAACAGGGTGATGTTCTCTTCGCTGCTCGGCTTCGGTCAGGGGAACGCCGTCCAGGCCGGAGGAGGCGAGGCTCTTTCCGACGGAGGTCCGACGACTGGCGGTGCGTGGGGAACCTGGACTATTGGCCGTCGAATCGGGCGCGAACGAATCAACACTCGGGTCCGACGGGGGATTTTCAGTTCGTATAAGGGCCCACTGTTACGGGAGAGGAATTGGCTGATCTCCCAATTCCCGAGTTCTCACCCTGAAGGAACCACGATACACTTGTTCCCTCAGGTCACGTTCACAACACCGGCTTCACAAGGGGTTGATTTGCTTCGCGTCGGTTGTTTCGCTTCAGTGTTTCGCTTCGAAACAGGTTGTTCCGCTTCGGTTGTTCCGCCCCGAAACAGGTTGTTCCGCCCCGCCCCTGCCTCGCCTCGTCCTCTCGAGATTATGGCGAGCAGGGGGGGCCAACCTCGTTTCACTTGAGTTCGTACACGACTGACTGCCCAGCCTTTCCCCAGCCCACTCGTCAAGTCGCCTTCCCCTCCTCCTACTCCGATGTGTCCGATGAGGACACGCCTTTCGCCCCGCTGGTTCAGGCACTTGGAGGGGAGAGGGCTCGATCCGTACCCCGCCGCCGAAGTTTCTTGACGGGGCGCTTGGACTCTGCCGCCCCGTTACACTCCTCCGATCTTTGGAGGCCGAGGTCTACCTCGGCAATCTTTCTTCCTGGGGGGGGTGACTGGTTCGATGGGCATTGCGTCTGGTTGGTTGGCCGCTATCCATGCTTGTTCGTACCGCCATCGCTTACAAGCGGTACAGGTTGGTGGTGGTCCTTCTCGTGTTCGGCGCGGGAGCAGGGCTTCGGGTAGGCAGGGTCCGTGGGCCGCAGGTTCCGGCATTTTCTCTCGCAGCGGTACGTTGTCGGCGGGTGTCGTCGCTGGGTGCAGACGGGCACAGGACGTCCCCACCCGTCGAGAGCATGATGGCGCTGATGTTCCAAGGTGGTGCGATGGGCGAGATGTGTCTTCCGCTGGTCTTATCTTCTACTTCCCTACTATGATGTGAAACATACAAACCGGCCCTTTCTTTAGTCTCCTCTCACACTCAAACTCACACATTTTCCATCAATCGACGGCTCATTTGTCATGCAGACAACCTCTTTCACAGAGCCAGAAACTGAACAACGAACCCTAGATTTTGCTGCCATTACAAAGGGAAAAGAGAAGAAAAAAAAAAAAAAAAAAAAGGGGGGGGGGGACCCAGGGAGTCCTGTCACGACTCATGAGGTACGGTCATTAGTAAAACAAGGTAAGTACTTGTGTTGTGCATTTTATTTCCAGATTGGGGTTCATCATGGCTTCGCCCTCGTCTGATGGGCTGCTGTTTTGGTGCATGGTTGCGAATTCACTTGTTAAAAAAAAAAAAAAAAAATAAATACAAAAAATTATAGAACCGATAGATCACTTTCTTGCGCACCAAGGACCAATAATTTCCCCACGAATCGAGAAAGGACTTCCCAGTTGGTAAGAGCTATGACGGGTCTGGAATCAGGGTGTCAATTGGAGCTGAAGGCTCCGGAACAGTCCCGGAACAGTTTCGGAACAGAAGGCCTCGGGACAAGTCTCGGAACAGTCCCGGAACAGAGGGCCCCGGAACAGTTCCGGAACAGTCCCGGAACAGAAAGCCCCGGGACAAGTTTCGGAACAGAAGGCCCCGAAACAGTTCCGGGACAGAGGGCCCCGGAACAAGTCTCGGAACAGTCCCGGAACAGAGGGCCCCGGAACAGTTTCGGAACAGAAGGCCCCGGAACAGTTCTGGAACAGAAAGCCCCGGGACAAGTCCCGGAACAGTCCCGGAACAGAGGGCCCCGGAACAGTTTCGGAACAGAAGGCCCCGGAACAGTCTTGGAACAGAGAGCCCCGGGACAAGTTTCGGAACAGAAGGCCCCGGGACAAGTTTCGGAACAGAAGGCCCCGGAACAGTTTCGGAACAGAGGGCCCCGGAACAGTTTTGGAACAGAGGGCCCCGGAACACTTTCCGAAACAGAAGGCCTCGGGACAAGTTTCGGAACAGAAGGCTACAGTGAGAGTGATGCTACTGAATAAATGAGCCAGTATCTAAATTTCGATTTTTGGAAAGAAAAAATCCTAGACACGGATTTGAAGTCAATTGGCTCCTCACTCGCTTCCTCACACTCGGGCCGATTTGTTTGTTTCTTACAATTTTAAATTTCGGAATCTACAACTAGCACAGTTTGAATTTCAAGATTATGGAACGCGACCCAATTCCTTCAGAGCTTTTTCTCACCAATATTCACCTGGTCAAGATCACTTGTTGTGGATACGACAGAAATCGAGATTTCTGAAAAATCCCAAAAATCCAAAAATAGACCTAGGCGAATAATTAGTGGGAGATTAAAGACTTTCACTTACCGTCCGGAATGCCTGCAATGGTCGGTCATGGACGCCAAGTACACCTGAATTTACCAAGCTCTGAGGAATGGGGTTTCGTGATTGAAAAGACAAGGGTTCAATATTGACTTATAATAAACGCAATTGACAGAAATATAAAATACGGAATGTCTCGGCCGAGAAGGATATTGACTATTACGTAACCTAATTATTGAGTAGGCAAAAGTGAAGGGCTGAGGGCCAAATGAATTTACGGGGTAGCTGAAGGCTCAAAATGTTTGGTTTGAATAACGGTAAAAGTGGAAGTGATTTGTTAATGTCCTCCCCTAATTCCTTTCTCTTTTCCTAACGCACGACAGACAAAATACTAAATAATACGGCTACAATGTACACTCTACGATCAGCTTTCTGGTGACTAAACGTCAGGGCTTGGGCCAGATTTAGAGATTCGACTTCCGCGTTGCGAGGGTACGAGACAGAGTTATTTTGCCACTTACGTGTACCAACTTCTTCGGATGGAGACAACAGGGTGATGTTCTCTTCGCTGCTCGGCTTTGGTCAGGGGAACGCCGTCCAGGCCGGAGGAGGCGAGGCTCTTTCCGACGGAGGTCCGACGACTGGCGGTGCGTGGGGAACCTGGACTATTGGCCGTCGAATCGGGCGCGAACGAATCAACACTCGGGTCCAACGGGGGATTTTCAGTTCGTATAAGGGCCCACTGTTACGGGAGAGGAATTGGCTGATCTCCCAATTCCCGAGTTCTCACCCTGAAGGAACCACGATACACTTGTTCCCTCAGGTCACGTTCACAACACCGGCTTCACAAGGGGTTGATTTGCTTCGCGTCGGTTGTTTCGCTTCAGTGTTTCGCTTCGAAACAGGTTGTTCCGCTTTGGTTGTTCCGCCCCGAAACAGGTTGTTCCGCCCCGAAACAGGTTGTTCCGCCCCGCCCCTGCCTCGCCTCGTCCTCTCGAGATTATGGCGAGCAGGGGGGGCCAACCTCGTTTCACTTGAGTTCGTACACGACTGACTGCCCAGCCTTTCCCCAGCCCACTCGTCAAGTCGCCTTCCCCTCCTCCTACTCCGATGTGTCCGATGAGGACACGCCTTTCGCCCCGCTGGTTCAGGCGCTTGGAGGGGAGAGGGCTCGATCCGTACCCCGCCGCCGAAGTTTCTTGACGGGGCGCTTGGACTCTGCCGCCCCGTTACAACTGGCTTTGCAATATTATTCTCTCTTAAGAATGGAACGAAGATATTGGCAATATATTCAAAGAAATTCTCAGCCTTCATCCATCCTGAATCACTTCGTCCGATGCCCCAGTTTTCATGAACTGATTTGATGATTTCTTTCGGGAGTCGAATGTACGGATAAATGATCATCGGAGGAACACTCACACCAGCAGCTGAAAAAGTGAACATCACAGTCACAGCGCTCTTTGCTGTTCCACAGTCCACTTCATACACATTTTTAGTTCCTTTTGTGGACAGAACTCTCCCTGTTTTGGGGCACAGCAAAAAGTTTGTCTCATCTCCATTGAATATTCTTTGAGGCTGCTCAAGAACATCAAAACAAGCTTCCTCCTCTAAATGGTCCTTCACATTATCAAACCACTTTTTTAGGTCGTTTGCACTCACGTTGGAGCTGGCTGCTGTGACGGCCTCAGGCGTTCTGTAGGTAACATCAGGATGGCGCTGGAGGAATCCCTTTAGCCATGACCTCCCTGGCTTCCCATTTGTGAATGGATTTTTGCAGTTAGGGTTCAGTTGTATAAACTCCTCCACACTCTTCAATAAATCGAGTTGCCTCTTTGGGAACCCTTTTCGGCTATAATATAAAAAAGGAACAATCCTCAAAAGAAACGACGTTGAAAGAGAAGCTGAGGAAGGCGCAAAAATCAACGCTTGAAAATGCAACTGGTCAAGAAAACGACCCGCGGCAGCGTCGTGGTCGGACATCGCTGGAGCAGCCAAGGGACGACTTACGCCATTTGCTTGTCGCCTCTTGTGCGCCTATTTGCGGCTATATTGTGACTATTTGCGTGGGAATTTTTGGTTTCTAACCGTACAATATACTATTTCTTATCGTTAATAGCTTGCTAAGGACTGCATTTTGTCTTTTTTGATGTGAATAATTGACTGTACGTAAATTTAGTAGGAGTTTTAAATATGTACTGATTATGTTCTACATTCCTGTGTTTTAATCAATCCCCTGGTAAACGAGCAAATTTAAACTGGCGACCAATGTGGAGGGTACCAGGTCCCCTTTTGAATTAAGGCGGGAAATATAGTTGGGTCCAGCGCTCTCTGTGGTGAAGATGAACAGCCATGTTGGAAGTATTGTTGAGAAGGTTGTTGGGTTCGAATGACTTAAAATGCTGCTATCTCCCGATCATTCTAGTAACCCAATTAGTTCCAAACCAGGTAACTTCAGAGTGTGCTGGAGTCACAACACTCAAAGTCATAACACCATTTTGTATTAAGTGAGCGTTCCTAATACTTATTCCATGATTCATTTCATGGCATTGATGCTGAGCACTATGGAACATAAGATGATTGTATTCTGTTCATATTTAGATTGGAGATCTGACAGCTGAGACCAAGAGTCAAGACTAACATTCCTGGTTTCTTGAGGGGAAGGAGAATGTCCACAAGCACAAAACCATATGCTTGTGATCAGTGTGACTACAGAGCTGCACATGCAAGGGTTCTGGAAAACCACATGAGGACTCACACAGGCGCCAGACCATATGCTTGTGATCAGTGTGACTACAGTGCTGCACTGGCAGGGACTCTAACAAGGCACATGAGGACTCACACAGGCGCCAAACCATATGCTTGTGATCAGTGTGACTACAGAGCTGCACAGGCAGGGTACCTGAAGGACCACATGAGGACTCACACAGGTGCCAAACCATATGCTTGTGATCATTGTGACTACAGAGCTGCACTGGCAGGGACTCTAAAAAACCACATGAGGACTCACACAGGCGCCAAACCATATGCTTGTGATCAGTGTGACTACAGAGCTGCACTGGCAGGGCACCTGATTAGGCACATGAATACACACACAGGCGCCAGACCATATGCTTGTGATCATTGTGACTATAGTGCAGCACTGGCAGAGACTCTGGAAAGACACATGAGGACTCACACAGGCGCCAAACCATATGCTTGTGATTATTGTGACTACAGAGCTGCACGGGCAGAGCAGCTGAGTAGGCACATGAGGACTCACACAGGCGCCAGACCATTTGCTTGTGATCACTGTGACTATAGTGCAGCACTAGCAGGGACTCTGGAAAAACACATGAGGACTCACACAGGGGCCAAACCATATGCTTGTGATTATTGTGACTACAGAGCTGCACAGGCAGGGCACCTGAGTAGGCACATGAGAACACACATTAGCCTATGAAGTGTGCATGTGATCAGGGACTGTGGGATCAGAGGATCAAGGCCTTATTTGAACACATACATAATTAATGGACATTCCAAATATATTCAACCAGACTTTGTATATTGTTTTACTGTTTTTACTGGATATTTTACTTTAGAATTTGATACATAGGTGGTGCCTTATGAAATAAATCTTTCTCAGGGGAATTTGACTTTTGCTTTTCACTCCCAGTGTTGATCTGAACATCATGGAGCGTAAACTGAAATATTTTGTGGCAAATATGTGATGTTGACGGAGGTTGATTATTATACTTAATATATTATTAATTACTGCATTCCAATGTGACTGCATATGGTGGCTCATTGCCTGTCAGAGCGCAATCCAGCCATGAAGAAGCACTGTAAAAATGCTGATGATTTTTGGATTGATTGAAAAAACAAAAAATCGTTCAAACCAGTTGGAAGCGTGGAACTGTGGAGTATGACAATCAGATGAAAACTGGTTTGCTTTATTAAATTTATCACTTAACTGATTTTTTATTATAATAATACATTCGCGTATGCTTTCAACTCAAAAATTCCGCCTTGAACTTTTTTAATATAAAATATTTATAATATTAATATAGAATTATAATATATAAAAATTGCTGCCAATTAT
Source organism: Cyrtorhinus lividipennis (assembly GCA_019603395.1). Classification (NCBI taxonomy): domain Eukaryota; kingdom Metazoa; phylum Arthropoda; class Insecta; order Hemiptera; family Miridae; genus Cyrtorhinus; species Cyrtorhinus lividipennis. The sequence continues at coordinate 14,556,871 of CM034003.1, read as the reverse complement.
TCCACAGGGGTAGGGGATGTGCACTTCTAAAAATGGATTTTTGTGATTTTTTGCAATCTAGGCGTGTGGGGTATCATTTTCGACTAAATGTTGACGCTGAATCGATTGGAATGAGTCTCCATGCGCCTAGTAATATAGTAATAACTAACCCATGTTAAGGAATTTGTTGCACTTCACATTTCTCTCCTGCACCTCCTTTGGATGGCATGACGACTACTGATTCATCGCCCTTGATTCAATCATTTAAATCCACCTTATTGAGGTGATGTTTTTCTATCGATCTTGCGAAGTAAAGTGAAGCCAGGCAACTACTTTCTCCATAAGTCAGCGTGTAGCAATTTAAATTAGAATTGCCGCTAGAGTGAACAATAGAATGTGCTATTCTGACAACCACCACGTGAAGGATGCAGTTTACCTTAGGGGCTTGAACCTTCAAATGAATCTTATTTCTCCCTCTCATCGCTCCATAAGCTTGCCAGAACGTAATTTTGGTCATTGATTGCTGACCAATGAAAAACAAAATTTCCTCAAAATTTTGATTTATGGCCTGAATGTAGTAGAGATCGACGCTGATCAACCTTTTGAGATCTAAAAATGATTGTATTCTAGATACTCTTTGGGGACCGCACCATCGAGTTATGAGGGGTTTTGAAAACCTTGCAAGCACACGAAGCCCCATCACAATTGCCATTCTGTGAAGGTGCGCAGTTTTTGGGGGAGCTCCCTCCACTTCCAAAGCCCAGTCGAGCTCTCGTGCTCATCCTTGGGAACATTGGGCTTACCGGTACTGATGGGAAAGCGTACCGTTGGGGTGTATGGAGCCAAACCTATGCAAACCAAACCAAATCAATGCATGTGCCCTGGAGAGTCTGAGGAGAGGACATACTAATGCACACCTCCGCATTCTCTCCGACAGCCAGGCGTCGATTAAAGCACTCACAGCACCCATCTCATCAAAGGTGGTGAAGGACTGTGAGCAGACTCTGTGCTCTTGCAGCCCGCAATACAGTGTCCCTTGAGTGAGTGGCAGGGCACAGGGGAATCGAGGGCAACGAAAAAGCCGATGAGCTCGCCAGGAGGGGCCCCAAAACCCCCTTTGAGGGCCCAGAGCCGGCTGTAGGTTTGCCCAAAAGCTCCTTCAGAGCTGCCATCAAGAAGTGGACGTACAAGAAACACGCCGATAGATGGCGGAATATTGAGGGACATGTCCACAGTGGTGGCAGTCCATGGTGGCAGAACCCCATCCATCACTCACCAAGGACCTCGCGGCGACCTAAGAGCGATAGTTGGCTTACTAACCGGCTTCGCTCCTCTGCGTTTTCATCTGAACCGCATAGGGTAACACAACCAACAACTCTATGCAGGTTTTGTGAGGAAGCAAACGAAACTGCAACATGATCTTTGAGTGCCCAGCACTCACATCTCGCAGATACACCCTCTTTGGGAGACAAACCCCAATGAGAACCGTACCCCGCAATAAGTTAGTCCACAACCTAACAACCCTCATCAGGGGACTGGGGCTGTTTGTGGACTAAAGGAAGGGGACACCTAAGAGAAGCACAACAAGCCACCAGGCTTCCGCGCTTGGGGCCCCCCATAACCCTTCCTCTAGGTATCTTTTTACCATCCATCGTGGAGGGGGTTGTCGTGCGCACTCGAATTCTTTATGCCCTTTGTGAGCGAGAACTTTGTCATATTCCCTTGATGAGATCTCCATCCTGACTCTTCAATGTCATTCAGTTCCGAATGGTAGCCCTCGAGAAGACTTCTCTGATGAAACTACTCCACGTGCCTCCCGTAAACATTTTATCGTTCCTAGTCTTAGACCTCATCCGCAATTATATCAATACTATGATGACTTTTGCGTGTGGGGTATCGTTTTCCACTAAATTTTGGTCCCTGAATCGATTTGAATGGGTCCGGTACCCGCCACACCCACTATTTTCCCCGTGTGCGTCATTTTCTACGACTTGTGGGGTATTATTTTCTACAAAGCTGTGGACGCTGAATCGATAGAAATGAGCCTCCATGCACCTGGTTCAAGGATTAACCAACCCCTGTGAAAAAAACACAGGGGTTGGTTATTCCTCAGACCAGGCGCATGGAGACTCATTTTTTCAACATGGGGGAAATGGGGAAAACAGTGGGTGCGGCGGGTCCCAGACCTATTCCAATTGATTCAGGATCCAAAATTTAGTAGAAAATGATACCCCACACGCCCAGGTACCGGAAATCTCGAAAACGCATATTCAAAATGGGTAATATATACCCAATTTGACCCATAACTTCTTCCAGAGGGTGCCAATCGTTCCGGGACCCACTTCATTGAAATTAGCGTCCAAGATTTAGCAGAAAATGATACCCCACACGCCTAGGTTCCAGAAATCTCAAAAACACATATTCAAAATGGGTAATATATACCCAATTTGACCCATAACTTCTTCCAGAGGGTGCCGATCGTTTTGGGACCCATTTCATTGGATTCAGCGTCCAAAATTTAGTGGAAAATGATACCCCACTCGCCTAAATCGCCCAAAATCTCGAAAATCCATTTTTCAAAAAACACATTTTGACCCCTACCCCGCCCAAATTTGGTCCGATCGGGCTGAAACGCTTGGAGGACCGTCCTAGGCCGGGAACAGACCCCTGACCCAAATTTCAGATTTTTAGAAAATTTTCTACTACCAAAAACGGCGTGGACGGCGGACGGACATTGACCTTTTTTGATCAGGACATCATGAAACGTCCAGAAAAAAATTTTGAGCCAAATCGGAGAGGTTGACCATTTGCATGAAAAGATAGGTTGATTATTCAAGGAATAACCAACCAAAAAGGTCAATGTCCGTCCGCCGTCCGCGCCGTTTTTGGTAGTAGAAAATTTTCTAAAAATCTGAAATTTGGGTCAGGGGTCTGTTCCCGGCCTAGGACGGTCCTCCAAGCTTTTCAGCCCAATCGGACCAAATTTGGGCGGGGTAGGGGTCAAAATGTGTTTTTTGAAAAATGGATTTTTGAGATCTTGGGCGATCTAGGCGAGTGGGGTATCATTTTCCACTAAATTTTGGACGCTGAATCCGATGAAATGGGTCCCAGAACGATCGGCACCCACTGGGTCAAATTGGGTATATATTACCCATTTTAAATATGTGTTTATGAGATTTCTGGTGCCTAGGCGTGTGGGGTATCATTTTCCACTAAATTTTGGATCCTGAATCGATCGGAATGGGTCTGGGACCCGCCGCACCCACCGTTATCCCCATTTCCCCCAAGAAATGAGTCTACTTGCGCCTGGTCTGACGAATAACCAACCCCTGTGTAAGAATTTGCAGCGTTTTTTTTTTTTAGGCGTTTTTGAATTGGTAGGGAACATTTTTTCTTCCAAAAACACTTTTTAGTGTGTAGATTCAAATGTAAATGTAAATCCGAAATGTCGGACCCCCGCCTGTGTCGAAAATTGTCTTGCAAAAATGGTCCAAAAACTTGGCACTCCGTTAGGTGCGTTCATTCCCCCCAAACAAGGACAAAGTATGACAAAGGGTTGAAAAAGATAAAACACATTTTAGAATTGATATTAGGACGTCATTATTTAAATGAAAAATCTGGCGAATTTCACAGCCTCAAGTGTTTTGTTCATTTGAAATTTCATCCTCAGGAGAAGCTTCATCGATAGAGGCTTGCCTTCCCCAAATCGGTGGCATAGTGGCAAAAGTGAGATATCCAGTGTGCCCTGGCATGGATACGTTGTAATTTGTACACAGAATATTTACTTTATCGTCCGTAGAATTGTCAGATTCGACGGAAACGCAAGGAAAAATCTTGTTATTGACGAGAATTTCCCTCTGTAAACACTCCACGGTGTTGATTTCGAGGAAACCCGATTGTCGAAGACCGGTACAAGTGCGTTGCACCTGCTCTATGCAGGGGGAAAAAGAGCAAAATCGCCCTCCTGAGGATTTCATGGCTGCAACGACGTGATCGATGACTTCCCAAGGGTGAGGCAGGTCGAGGAAGACGGCGTCAGCTTTGCCTTGGACGTCGACGCCAAATCCTTCTTTGCACACGTCTCTGCAGGCCACCTGGAACGTCGTAGAGATGATATTACTGCAGAAAAGAATTTTTTTTAACCAACTAAATACCACTGCAGAATATGGTAGTTAGTAAGAAGAAGGTGATCGCAAACTGCATGTGTGTGACTCAGCAGCAATGCTGTCTGTTTGCACAAGATGCGTTCAGCCAACTGCAGGATTGCCTACTATCTCTCTACTCATTCATCAGCCTGCAAAGTAATTACACCTCACCGTACCTGAACTATGCTGGAGAGACCGTGCTCGTCAAACTCCTTGCTCGCTACTTGAACTCGTTGATCGTGGAAGTCAAACGTCCTGACGACTCCGTTAGGACTGACTCTCCGAGCCAGGGCATGTGTCAGCGAGCCACTACCAGTCCCAGACTCCACAACAAAACTTCCAGGCCGTATCTCCAGTCGAAACACGATCATACTGATGTCCGGCGTGTAAATTATCTGAGTCCTGTGCGGTAACGTCAGCGTCCACAACTCTGGAGTTGGTTGGAGGACGAAAGCCCATCCTCTCGATAAGTTGATTCTAGTACCGTACTTGTGTCCAACAAGGGCAGCGACTTTGAGAGCACCGTATGTTGTTTGGAAGACGTTTTCAATTGTCTCGCCGTGTTTGTTGGTGATTGTCGGGACAACTTTGATGGCGTGCATGTTCGTCGCATTGATGTACAAAATTGCCAGGTCGCCTATATCTATCACCTCTTTCTCGACTGAAAAACTCATTTTAGGAAAGATAGTGAATACGAAAATAGTAGTCAGGCGCCGCGTCGATTTCCACGGGACGTTAGACTTTCACTTGGAGTGTCATCCAGAGAGTTGTTGAATCACTAAAGTACTGACAGAATATACTCAGACAGTACCAAAAAAGCTTACAGTATGAAAAGTTGAAAACAACACAGCATGAACCATAAAGCGTGACTCCAAGTGAACTGCAAACTTAGAGTGACGGTAATTGCTGCTCCTCGTCGAGGAAACGAGGGATCTCAACTACTGAAGCCATCTCAACTGATGACGTCATTGAGTTGGCCGAATCCACAGTAATGAGAATACTAATGATAGAAATATTGGGGGACTATGTTTTAGATTGTATTTTTAAAAAGGAATTCAATCAGTTGGTTGATTCATTGGGCTTTGGTCCTTCAATCAGATGTGAGAAAGACCTGGAGATCCGATCAGAAAATGTCTTCAGCTTTTCTCATCTTCATCGCATTTTTTCAAGGACAATTTCGCTCGTAACCGCTGATCTTACAAGAAGGGATGAAAATGGTTTATAATTTGTCTGAGTCTGTAGATGTTTCTTGTCACACCCCATCGTAACTTCTCAAACAAGCTCAATGTCTGCTTTCGACGACATTAATGTGTTCTGGGTTCACCTAAAAAAAAAATTAAAAAAAAAAAAAAAAAAAAAAAAAAACGTCGCAAATTCACACACACGGGTTGGTTATTCCTAGGACCAGGAGGCGCATAAAGACTCTAATGATTAACATTGGGAAATGGGGATAACTGTGGGTGTGGAGGGTCCAGGACCCATTCCAATCGATTCAGCGTCCAAGATTTAGTGGAAAATGATACCCCACACGCCTAGGTACCAGAAATCTCGAAAACACATATTCAAAATGGGTAGATAGATACCCATTTTGACCCATAACTTCGTCCGGTGGGTGCCAATTATTCCGAGACCCATTTAATTGGATTCAACGTCCAAAATTTAGTGGAAAATGATACCCCACACGCCTAAGTACCAGAAATTTTGAAAACACAAATTCGAAATGGGTACCCAATTTGACCCATAATCTTATCCAGAGGGTACCAACCGTTCTGGGACCCATGTCATTAGATTCAGCGTCCCAAATTTAGTGGAAAATTATACCCCACACGCCTAGATCGCCAAAAATCTCGAAAATCCATTTTTGGAAATACACATTTTGACCCCTACCCAGCCCAAATTCGGTCCGATAGGGCTGAAAAGTTTCGAGGACCCGCTTATGCCAGGAACGGACCCCTGACCCAAATTTTAGATTTTCAGAAATGTTTCTACTACCAAAAACGGCGTAATTATTCAAGGAATAACCAACCAAAAGACAATTTTTCTACTTTTTTGAACAGAAAAGTTGCCTTTTGCGTTTTACGCTGTCATTCTCACTCACTCTCACTTTTCTTATTTGTAAAATCTTGGAAGTTTAGTGCGCCGACACTCCTATAACTCTGTCCTTTGTAGAAGCCAATTCCAGTTGACTATCATTGCCTTGTATACTATCTGCCGATGCGGAGTCCTTCAGGAAGAGGATGTACTCTTTGGGTAGCTCCTCGTCGGTATAAGCCTTGTCGGAGAAGAAAACCCTTCGCAGCCGGCAGTTAGCGTGGATGTGCAATCTCGTGCATTCGACGAAATTTGTTCCGTAGGCTTTCTTCGTCATTTCAACCATGTTGAATTGGACCTGAAAAGTATAGTTCCTAATGACATTGGACGGACAGTTAGATCTTAATCAGAGATTTACGTGAATGCATTTTTCTTGACGCAATAATGATAATCTACACGTAAATTAGCGTGTAGAAATTCTCTTACGTTATTCCATCCGGGATTTAGGTTTATCGGGATTGTTGTATCGAAGTTCCTCACTCTTGTCTGGGTTGCAGCGTTCGACACTGTAAACTTCCGTTTTGTTTGTGTGTCATCAAGCACCTGTATAAATCGAATCTACGAGTCAGTCAGCTTAAATATGGCCATAAACAATAGAAAATCTAGAAAATATGGCCATAAAACAATAGAAAATCTATATTAAAGCTATCTTCATCCATTGGTAGTGTAACCCGTCGTTTTCACGTAACGGGCTAGGGATCCAAAAATAGACCTAGGCGAATAATTAGTGGGAGACTAAAGACTTTCACTTACCGTCCGGAATGTCTGCAATGGTCGGTCATGGACGCCAAGTACACCTGAATTTACCAAGCTCTGAGGAATGGGGTTTCGTGATTGAAAAGACAAGGGTTCAATATTGACTTATAATAAACGCAATTGACAGAAATATAAAATACGGAATGTCTCGGCCGAGAAGGATATTGACTATTACGTAATCTAATTATTGAGTAGGCAGAAGTGAAGGGCTGAGGGCCAAATGAATTTACGAGGTAGCTGAAGGCTCAAATGTTTGGTTTGAATAACGGTAAAGTGGAAGTGATTTGTTAATGTCCTCCCCTAATTCCTTTTACTTTTCCTACGACAGACAAAATACTAAATAATACGGCTACAATGTACAACTCTATGATCAGCTTTCTGGTGACTAAACGTCGGGGCTTGGGCCAGATTTAAAGATTCGACTTTCGCGTTGCGAGGGTACGAAACAGAGTTATTTCGCCACTTACGTGTACCAACTCCTTCGGATGGAGACAACAGGGTGATGTTCTCTTCGCTGCTCGGCTTCGGTCAGGGGAACGCCGTCCAGGCCGGAGGAGGCGAGACTCTTTCCGACGGAGGTCCGACGACTGGCGGTGCGTGGGAAACCTGGACTATTGGCCGTCGAATCGGGCGCGAACGGATCAACACTCGGGTCCGACGGGGGATTTTCAGTTCGTATAAGGGCCCACTGTTACGGGAGGGGAATTGGCTGATCTCCCAATTCCCGAGTTCTCACCCTGAAGGAACCACGATACACTTGTTCCCTCAGGTCACTTTCACCACACCGGCTTCACAAGGGGTTGATTTGCTTCGCGTCGGTTGTTCCGCTTCGATGTTCCGCTTCACTTCACTTCGTTCCGCCTTGTCCTCACGAGATTATGGCGAACGGAGATCCCAACTTTCCTTCACTTGAGTTCGTACACGACTGAGTTCCGCCCCGAAACAGGTTGTTCCGCCCCGAAACAGGTTGTTCCGCCCCGCCCCTGCCTCGCCTCGTCCTCTCGAGATTATGGCGAGCAGGGGGGGCCAACCTCGTTTCAGGCCAACCTCGTTTCACTTGAGTTCGTACACGACTGACTGATGTTCCTTTCCCCAGTCCGCTCGTCAAGTCGCCTTCCCCTCCTACTCCTCCCTGGGTGTCTCGCGCCGCCCATCGCCCAACCAATCCAATGAGGACACGCCTTTCGCCCAGCTGGGTCAGGCGCTTGGAGAGGAGAGGGGTCGATCCGTACCCCGCCGCCGAAGTTTCTTGACGGGGCGCTTGGAATCTGCCGCCCCGTTACACTCCTCCGATCTTTGGAGGCCGAGGTCTACCTCGGCAATTTTCCTTCCGGTGGGGGTGACTGGTGCGATGGGCATTGCGTCAGGTCGTTTGGCCGCTATCCATGCTTGTTCGTACCGCCATCGTCTACAAGCGGCACAGGTTGGTGGGCGGTCCTTCTCGTGTTCGGCGAGGGAGCAGGGCTTCGGGTAGGCGGGGTCCGTGGGTCGTAGGTTCCGGCATTTTCTCTCGCAGCGGTACGTTGTCGGCGGGTGTCGTTGCTTGGTGCAGATGGGCACAGGACGTCCCCACCCGTCGAGAGCATGATGGCGCTGGTGTTCCCAGGTGGTGCGATGGGCGAGATGTGTCTTCCGCTGGTCTTATCTTCTACTTCCCTACTATGATGTGAAACATACAAACCGGCCCTTTCTTTAGTCTCCTCTCACACTCAAACTCACACATTTTCCATCAATCGACGGCTCATTCGTCATGCAGACAACCTCTTTCACAAAGCCAGAAACTGAACAACGAACCCTAGATTTTGCTGCCATTACAAAGGGAAAAAGAAAAAAGGGGGGGGGGGGACCCAGGGAGTCCTGTCACGACTCATGAGGTACGGTCATTAGTAAAACAAGGTAAGTACTTGTGTTGTGCATTTTATTTCCAGATCGGGGTTCATCATGGCTTCGCCCTCGTCTGATGGGCTGCTGTTTTGGTGCATGGTCGCGAATTCACTTGTTAAATAAAAAAAAAAAAAAAATAAAAAATAAAATAAAATAAATACAAAAAATTATAGAACCGATAGATCACTTTCTTGCGCACCAAGGACCGATAATTTCCCCACGAATCGAGAAAGGACTTCCCAGTTGGTAAGAGCTATGACGGGTCTGGAATCGGGGTGTCAATTGGAGCTGAAGGCTCCGGAACAGTCCCGGAACAGAGGGCCCCGGAACAGTTTCGGAACAGAAGGCCTCGGGACCAGTCTCGGAACAGTCCCGGAACAGAGGGCCCCGGAACAGTTTCGGAACAGAAGGCCTTGGGACAAGTCTCGGAACAGTCCCGGAACAGAGGGCCCCGGAACAGTCTCGGAACAGAAGGCCTCGGGACAAGTCCCGGAACAGTCCCGGAACAGAGGGCCCCGGAACAGTTTCGGAACAGAAGGCCCCGGAACAGTCTCGGAACAGAAGGCCCCGGGACAAGTCCCGGAACAGTCCCGGAACAGAGGGCCCCGGAACAGCTTCGGAACAGAAGGCCCCGGGACAAGTCCCGGAACAGTGGGCCCCGGAACAGTCTCGGAACAGAAAGCCCCAGGACAAGTCTCGGAACAGTCCCGGAACAGAGGGCCCCGGAACAGTCTCGGAACAGAAGGCCCCGGAACAGTCTCGGAACAGAAAGCCCCGGGACAAGTCTCGGAACAGTCCCGGAACAGAGGGCCCCGGAACAGTCTCGGAACAGAGAGCCCCGGGACAAGTCCCGGAACAGTCCCGGAACAGAGGGCCCCGGAACAGTCTCGGAACAGAGAGCCCCGGGACAAGTTCCGGAACAGAGGGCCCCGGAACAGTCCCGGAACAGAGAGCCCCGGGACAAGTTTCGGAACAGAAGGCTACAGTGAGAGTGATGCTACTAAACAAATGAGCCAGTATCTAAATTTCGATTTTTGGAAAGAAAAAATCCTAGACACGGATTTGAAGTCAATTGGCTCCTCACTCACTTCCTCACACTCGGGCCGATTTGTTTGTTTCTTACAATTTTAAATTTCGGAATCTACAACTAGCACAGTTTGAATTTCAAGATTATGGAACGCGACCCAATTCCTTCAGAGCTTTTTCTCACCAATATTCACCTGGTCAAGATCACTTGTTGTGGATACGACAGAAATCGAGATTTCTGAAAAATCCCACCGCTGCCACCAAAAGATGTAACCCGTCGTTTTCACGTAACGGGCTAGGGATCCAAAAATAGACCTAGGCGAATAATTAGTGGGAGACTAAAGACTTTCACTTACCGTCCGGAATGTCTGCAATGGTCGGTCATGGACGCCAAGTACACCTGAATTTACCAAGCTCTGAGGAATGGGGTTTCGTGATTGAAAAGACAAGGGTTCAATATTGACTTATAATAAACGCAATTGACAGAAATATAAAATACGGAATGTCTCGGCCGAGAAGGATATTGACTATTACGTAATCTAATTATTGAGTAGGCAGAAGTGAAGGGCTGAGGGCCAAATGAATTTACGAGGTAGCTGAAGGCTCAAATGTTTGGTTTGAATAACGGTAAAGTGGAAGTGATTTGTTAATGTCCTCCCCTAATTCCTTTTACTTTTCCTACGACAGACAAAATACTAAATAATACGGCTACAATGTACAACTCTATGATCAGCTTTCTGGTGACTAAACGTCGGGGCTTGGGCCAGATTTAAAGATTCGACTTTCGCGTTGCGAGGGTACGAAACAGAGTTATTTCGCCACTTACGTGTACCAACTCCTTCGGATGGAGACAACAGGGTGATGTTCTCTTCGCTGCTCGGCTTCGGTCAGGGGAACGCCGTCCAGGCCGGAGGAGGCGAGACTCTTTCCGACGGAGGTCCGACGACTGGCGGTGCGTGGGAAACCTGGACTATTGGCCGTCGAATCGGGCGCGAACGGATCAACACTCGGGTCCGACGGGGGATTTTCAGTTCGTATAAGGGCCCACTGTTACGGGAGGGGAATTGGCTGATCTCCCAATTCCCGAGTTCTCACCCTGAAGGAACCACGATACACTTGTTCCCTCAGGTCACTTTCACCACACCGGCTTCACAAGGGGTTGATTTGCTTCGCGTCGGTTGTTCCGCTTCGATGTTCCGCTTCACTTCACTTTGTTCCGCCTTGTCCTCACGAGATTATGGCGAACGGAGATCCCAACTTTCCTTCACTTGAGTTCGTACACGACTGAGTTCCGCCCCGAAACAGGTTGTTCCGCCCCGAAACAGGTTGTTCCGCCCCGCCCCTGCCTCGCCTCGTCCTCTCGAGATTATGGCGAGCAGGGGGGGCCAACCTCGTTTCAGGCCAACCTCGTTTCACTTGAGTTCGTACACGACTGACTGATGTTCCTTTCCCCAGTCCGCTCGTCAAGTCGCCTTCCCCTCCTACTCCTCCCTGGGTGTCTCGCGCCGCCCATCGCCCAACCAATCCAATGAGGACACGCCTTTCGCCCAGCTGGGTCAGGCGCTTGGAGAGGAGAGGGGTCGATCCGTACCCCGCCGCCGAAGTTTCTTGACGGGGCGCTTGGAATCTGCCGCCCCGTTACAGTAGTTTTACCATGATGACATACCAACATAATTTCATCATTAAGTAACATTTTTGGTACAAGATCGCCGTTGGATAGTACGAATTTTCAAAAATGATTACATCAGAATGAGAAGTCAGGAACTGAACTGACGTGCTGCTCGTTAAAATTTGAGAAAAATTGTTGTGCCTGATTAACACGTTCGCTGCGGGTCACGCGCTCAGCGCGTGAGCTCTGTTCCAATCTGTGTGCGTCGCACGCGTCTGGCGCGTGAAGGCAGCCTTCACTTCAGATCGCTCCTCCAGTATACCAGAAAGTGAAATGGAATATATTTCTACTTCCCGTGCCAGCTTTGGACCTTCTAAATATACTGTAAACGTCGGAGTCAGCTGGGGTATTGATAAGATGCAAAAAAATAAGTCCGAAATAGGGGACTGGTTTGGAGTTTTCTTGCCATTTTGCATCGTTTTCAGTGTTCCCGTCTCAAGATTTCTTTCGGTGCTTCGCTTTAGTACACGAAATACTTCGGTGCAAGTAGTTTACTCCATATCTCATGCTATAGCCGCACTGGGTTAGGCTCTCTTCGAATTTCATTTCACATGCGGCGCACGCACCTGGCGCGTTCCTATTTCAGACGACTCCCGCACAGCCGCTCAAACGAGCTCATCAATTCCGCTGCGAACGTGTTAAGCAGGATTGCGCCTGATTTTATTCCCATTTGGGGGCGCAGAATGGAGCCTTCGACTCATCATGTAATCATCCAGCAATGGTTATGACCTCATTTTCAGGCTCTGACGATGAAAACGTATTCTCGATGGTAAGATGGCATTACTCTGGACCCCTCTCCTAATTTTATTGGACAAAAATCGTCTCAATACTTAAACTCAGAAAATGTCTTGCTGTCGTCCCGCAATCAGCAAATTGCAGCCTAATCTTCATCGTGTTGAACGGAGGATTATTCCTAAATCAATTCCTAAACGCCTACAACGCTAATATACTAATCACAATATGTACAAAATAGTTATTCAAATTTTCACTACAACATTTTATTGGCACTTCACAGGAATCACGTTGAAGGAAGAAACAGTTTATACTCTTTTGGTAATTCTTCTTCCGGGTACAGGCGATCGGAGAAATAAATTTGTCGCAGTCTGCAGTTAGCATGCACCTGAAGGTGAATACATTCTACGTACGACGTTCCGTATGCGCGATGAGTGAAATCTCGTAAATTGAAATAAATTTGATTCCACCCGGGATTCAAATTAATCGGCATCGTGCAGTCGAATTGACGAATTTTAGTCGCAGACGCGTAATTGCTAATTCGAAATCTTCTTTTAGTCTGGCGGTCGTCCATAATCTGAAATGAAGAGTGCAGTAAAACAAACGCTGATTTTTTAAATAAAAAATTGAAAGTTTTGACTCCTTCCGCATGAACCATTCAAAGCAAACAAATGTTATAAATTTTCATCTCCATTTTGATGATTCGATTGTACAAAACGTTTCTTACCTCGAAATTCGCCGGTTTTCTTCAAAATGATACTTTTCTCTCGAGGCCATAAAGCAGAAAACACCTCTTACCAAGTAAGCACATTTATTTAAGGGTGACTGGGTGAGAAAGCGGTTCATGTGAGTGAATCAAAGACTATCAAAGACACACGGATAAATACGAATCAAGACTGTCATTCTTATGGTATTAAGCTATACATGGATTTTTGCTTTGTTATGGCAGCAAGTTTTACCGTATACCAGGTCATTGGATAGCTTAAGTTTTGTTCCAAGTATGATACTGTTAACAGAAGTTGAAATTCTGGCGCAGGAGAGGGTGAAGTCCATAGCTGTTCTACCGCTGCTGAACTAGTTTCTATTTGGAGGTGTTGAACTGAGTAAGACGCTGTTAACATTAGGCGTTGCAGTGTGACAAGAGTGGAATTTAGAAGGCTGTCCAGTGCTCTCTAAATTCATCCAGAAGCGAGCAGTACCGTAACGCTAAACAGTCTATACTTTTTATAGAGTTTAATACTTTATACCCCCTTACTATAATAATCGTCGTCCAGAAATAACAGGCATAACCAAAATTTGTTTCGCCCCAAAATTTTTTTCTGGATGTTTCAAGGTATCTAGATCAATATTAGCAAATGTCCGTCCGCCGAACGCCGGCTTTGGTAGTGGAAATTTTTCTAAAAATCTGATATTTTGGTCAGTGGTCCGTTCATGGCTCTAGTTGGTCCTCAACCCGATCGGACCAAATTTGGGTGGGGTAGGGGTCAAAATGTGTATTTCGAAAAATGGATTTTTGAGCTTTTTTGCAATCTAGGTGTGAGGGGTATCATTTTTCACTAAATTCTGAACGCTGAATCCATTGAGACGGGTCCCGGAACGATTGGTGCCCTCTGGATGAGGCTATGGGTCAAAATGGGTACCTATCTACCCATTTTGAATGTGTTTTCGAGATCTCGGGTACCCAGGCGTGTGGGGTATCATTTTCCACTAACTTTTGGACGCTAAATCCAATGAGGCGGATCCCGGAACGATGGGCGCCCTCTGGATGAGGCTATGGGTCAAAATGAGTATCTACCTACCCATCTGTTTTTAAGATTCCTGGTACCAAGGCGTGTGGGGTATCATTTTCCTCTAAATTTTCGACGCTGAATTCAATGAAACTAGTCCCAGAACGATTGGTGCCCACCGAAAGAGGTTATGGACGCTGAATCTATTTAAATTAGTGTCCATGCGCCTGGTCCGAGGAATAACCAACCCCTGTGAAAGAATTTGCAGCGTTTTTAGTAATTATTTCATTACAAATGTTAATTGCTAATTTCTTTACACTTGGTGAACCAAAGTCAACATTGTTATTCAAGAAGGCTGCAAATTCTTCCTCTATGGCTATTTTTATGGCTAAGAAGTCTTTGCTGTCGGAAAGAGCATCTCAACGAATTGCCTCAAAACCGGGAATTTTCATCATACTGAAGTCTAACGATTGCCTCATAAGCGTTTACATTTTGCAAACCTGAATTTCAAAGGTGAAGTACTTCTTCAGATTCTTGATGATCAGTACCAGAAAGGGAAGTTTGATTCCGAGGGATTCACTCACATCGGCAGGGCACGCGATGTACGTGGACACTACGTTGTTTCCTATGAGCTCCAATACGAGGCTCTTCACTTGATCGTCCGTCACTCTCTTCACGTATCCATTTTTCACCTGAACGAACATGAATGTCTTATGCAGTTAGTGGAAGATATACCACCAAATGGACTACAGCCATGCTTCATGAGACTGGTTAGTGCTCATACTAATTCAGTCAATTCCCCTCCAGAATCATCGCAAAATCAAGTATGGTTTACTCACGCTTTTCGACCAGAGTCGTAAAGGACGACTTCCGCAGCTGTAAAAAATTGATAGAAGTTTTCCCTGATACGCGTTTCGAAACATTTTCAATCTCGTCAACAGAAAACCTTCTTGGAGTTACGAGGGGTGCGTGTATGCAATTGACGCGTATCGAGCTGGGAAACAAGAGTTCTTTAAACCATATGGCAATGAGGTTCATAATTCAACACTTGGTGATAAAGTTTACACAACGAATGGGGTTTTTCAAACTCTCATACTGAGCAGCACAGAGTATAGGGTTTGATATTTCAGGAAGCCAAGGCTAAGCAGGATTGAGCTTATTGCCTTTTTGAATGGAAAGAACTGGACAGCTCTAAGTCGATACATCCCGCGGCTGGCGCATCATTGAGCAATTCAACTATTTCTGGGAACCCAAATTACCATCTCTAGTTACCCAGCTCAAGTAGAAAGCGCTGTTTAAATACTCGTCAACCATTTATGTGTAAACCTTTGTACGTTAAGTGAGAATTGTGATATAACTTATAGATATAAATCATGAAAGAACCTGTTTTTTGCAATTACTTAATTTAAGATTAGTATTAGGAAACGGAAGATGTCTGAATAAAAAATTTGAAACCCATGGCAGACGGTGTAACCATTGCCACTAAGAGATGTTGTTGCATAAATTATTTTCAATGAGATGCATGATTAAGTTGAAATAAACATCTTTATTCATTCATTCACTAAGCGGTATATTCATAATCGTGAAAATGCTTTTATTGACACATTTTACATTTGATATTTTGTGATGTAGCGAAAAATTTGGATTTGAAACAAACATTAAAATGATACTTCACAACATTTTCTACCAACAGAGATGCGATTCAGAACAAAAAGTGGTCTTGGTTTTTATGTGGAAATTGCTATTTCCAATAACCAAACATGCTATTTCAATAAGAATTTCATACATTTTTAATATTATTGCATCAACCTCTTCTGCAGTTCCTAAACTGCGAATATTCGGTTGCTAAATCGATAAAAACGAAAGGAATAGCTCAATAACCCTCGAATGGCAGAACGGAGAACCTGTCGGTGCCAAGTAAAATTAATTTGAGCCAAAAAGTCGTCTCTGGTTCCCCGTAAAGCCTCTTCAGAAAAGTTATCAACCTTTGGTTAGTTCCTCGTAGGCCTTCCAGCCTCCGGCGTTGTTGTACAGGCTAGAAAAACAGAATAAACAACAAGATTTAAATTTAAATTATTATTATTTTTTTGCCCTCGACAAACATGAATTGATGAAATTGAAGATACAAAAATGGTTGTAAGAGAAGGGGAAAAATACATTCAATCAACTCACTTGTTGAAACCCATCTGTTGCAGAGCGAGAATCGCCTTTCTACTCCTGTTTCCAGACTGACAACTCATGATAATCTTATCGTTCTTTTCCGGTTTTTTCATTGAGTAACGATTGTGGAATTCATCCGGAGAAAGTTTAAACGCTTCTTCCAAATGTCCCACTAAAAACCAAATAAATACAGTAATAAATAAAAAAGTTCAACAAAATGTGTATTTAAGTCCCTATCTACCAATTATTTTCAATTTTGGGTGGTTATTCCTTAAATAATGTATTCAGGTAAAATGTCAATTTTTCCGATTTGCCCTAAAATTTTTTTCTGGACGTTTCAAGGTGTCCAGATCAATATTAGCAAATGTCCGTCCGCCACCCACGCCTATTTAGATAACAGAAAATGTCTAAAAATCTGACATTCCCCTCTAGAGCCCGCTTCCGGCTCTAGTTGGTCCTCGAAACTTTACATCCAGATCGGACCAAATTTGAGGAGGGAGAATAGTGGGTCAAAATGTGTTTTTTGATAAATTGGATTTTTCAAGATTTCGGCGGTCAAGGCTTGTGGGGTATCATTTTCGACAAAATTTTGGACGCTGAATCCAATGAGACGGGTCCCGGGACGATTGGAAACACCCGGAAGAGGTTATGGGTCGAAATGGGTATCTATTTACCTATTTTGAAAGTGAGTTTTCGAGATTTCTGGTACCTAGGCGTGTAGGGTATCATATTCCACTAAATTTCGGACGCTGAATCCAATGAGACGAGTCCCGGGACAATTGGTGCCCACCGGAAGGTGTTATGGGTGAAAATGGGTATCCATCGACCTATTGTGAACATGGGTTTTGAGATTTCCAATATCTAGGCGTGTGGGGCATCTTTTTCCACTAAATTTTGGACTCTAAATTGACTGAAATGAGTCTCTATGCGCCCGGTCCGAGGAATAACCAAACCCTGCGAATGAATTTGCAGCATTTTTTAAATGGCAGCCGTATAGTTACTGAATTCATAGTGATTGAAAGATCAAAATGATACTCACGTGGAATGTTGACTGAACCAGGAATGAGACCTGTGTTGTGGATTTCGACTTGCTCGCGGACGTCGATTACAGGTACACCGTTTTTCTCTTCAGCAATGACGTCTGAGATCGTCAGATCCTTAAACTCTTGAGCGCCTGAAGCCATCCCTGAACCCGCAGAAAAACGAAAAGAAAATATTTTAAGAATCACACATGGTATAAAACTAAAATTTCATTATTGGGAAGATCTCTCCAGAAAAAGCCATGCCGACGAACAAATTGTCTGGTGTTGTAAATCATGGAAGGAATGAAAATGATTTTGCTTTGATTTTTAGCCTGAGGACTCTTAAGAGAGGTGTGATAAAGGGGTCTAAAACTGCCCTAGAATGACCACTTCGTTGTTATTATTACTTATTTGATTTGTTAAACGACAATGCTCATCTCACAAGGTTAGCATATTTTGTAATTTCTGGCTATTACAAAATGTGATTGTCATAGAAATCTTGTAACTTTTGAAATTGATAGCCAATTTTTAAAAAACCCTGCAAATTTTCTTCACAGGGGTTGGTTATTCCTCAAACCAGCAAACTAAAGACTCATTTCAAGCGATTCAGCGTCCAAAAATTAGTCAAAAATGATACCTCATCCGCTTAAATAGTCGAAAATATAGAAAATGGGGAAAACAGTGTGTATGGCGAGTCCCGGACCCAGTCTAATCGATTCAGGATCCAACATTTAGTGGAAAATGATACCCCACACGCCTTGGTAATAGAAATCCAGGAAACACACATTCGAAATAGGCAGATAGATCCCCATTTTGACCCATTACCTCCTCCAGAGGGCGCCAATCGTTCCGAGACCCCTTTCGCTGGATTCAGAGGCCCAAATTTAGTGGAAAATGATTCCCCAAACGCCTAGGTACTAGAAATCTTGAAAAAACGCATTCGAAATATGCAGATAGATACCCATTTTGACCCATAACCTCTTCCAAAGGGTGTCAATCGTTCCGGGATCTGTCTCATTGGATTCAGTCCCCATAATTGTGTCAAAAATGATACCCCACGCGCCTAGGTCACCGAAAATCTTGAAATTCCATTTTCCGAAATACACATTTTGACCCCTAATTTCCTCAAATTTGGACGGACATTCGCTTATTTTGATCTAGACACCTTGGAACGCCCAGAAAAAATTTTGTGCCGAAACGGAGATATTGACTTTTTGCCTAAAAACATATTTGAGGAATAACAAACCAAAACATGAGAAAACAAAAATACAAAGTACTCTCAGAAATAACAACCAACAATAATTCAAATAGGAGATTATAGTAGCCAAACATACTTTGTAAGCGCAATGACCATACTCGATACATCAATACAAGGACATACTCAAGCAAGACGAGCGCGATGAAGATGATTATTAATTGCTGATTTGATTCCAAAAAATGAACCACGTAGGTACTCACCACTTATTGCGTATATGAAAATGAAGGATGTCCAAATTGGATATCTTTTAAGAAGGGTCGTTTTGTTCTTACAATTTAGGGACAACATCCAACGAAATCCACGAAGGGAATGGAACAACTGGATTACTTGGTCAAAACGTTTGTATGAGAACTCATCACCTACAAGTGATCGATAAGACCTTGGGAAAACACGCAAATTATAGAGGGGGACTTCATGAAAGTTGGATGGAACCTTGATGAGCTCTCGGTCACGGTGTAACGACCAAATGACTCAGCCAAAGAATGACGTAAATTTGAGGATACATTAGCTCGGAGACTATCACCAGGAGAGCAATTATACCAATACAGGGGAAGGCAGGGACTTTATTTACAACGTTTATTTACAATTTTTATCTCGAGCCCTTGTAAGGTTAATGGAATCGATATGTTGTTGCCAGAACCGAGATTCTTCAAACATCTGTGCCAAAACGCCTCCATATCGATTTGTCTAAACGTGATGCGAAATTCCAGGGGTTAGAATTTATTATTTAAATTTTTGACAACAATTTCATTATTTCTTTAATATTCAATTATTATTAGCTTATATCAGAGCAAAATCTGAAAAATTCTAAGCATATTCAGGGAATAATAAACAAAACACTGCAAACTATTCCACAATGGGTGGTTATTCCTTGGAAAAAGATTATGGGCGTTCGAGCGTCATCCATTTCTCTTCTTGGTTGATTATTCTTTGAATAATTGAAATACATAAGTTGAATTATTCCTTGTATAATCAACCCATGTTTTACGCCAGAGGTCAAGTTAACCTCATTGATTGACCCTAAAATTTGACAGTATTCGTTTCACGACGCCTAGATCAAAATCACAGGGGTTGGTTATTCCATGTACCAGGATGATATCCCCGCTTTTGAAATAGGTAGTTACGTATCAATCGGTCCAGGACCCACCTCAATGCATTCAGCGTTAAAATTTTAGTGAAAAATGATAGCCCACACTCCTGGATTCCAAAAAGTCCCGAAAACTGAGTTTGAAAAAACATGTTTACTCCCACATTTTCCCAAATTTGGGACAATATGACAAACGTTTAAAGGAGATGGTAGAGCCAAAAAGGTCCCTGACCACAATGGTTATTTTTAGAAAATGTTCTACTTTCTAAAACGCCGTGTACGGCGTATGGACGGGTTTTTGTTGGTTATTCCTTAAATAAACAATGAATATCTAGAACAGAAAGGGCACAATATCCGTCCGCCGTCCACCCCGTTTTTAGTCGTAGACATTTTTCTAGAAAAATTTTATTTTCTTGAAAAATGGGGTTTTGAGGATATATGCGTGTGGGTATCATTTTCTACTAAATTCTGGACGCTGAATCCATTGAGATAGGCCCCGGTTTGATTGGTACCCACCGGGGAATGGGTCAAAATGGGTATCCACCTGTTATTCATGTGGGGTATCGTTTTCCACCAAATTCTGGACGCTGAATCCATTGGATCGAGTTCGGGACACACCAAACTGACGGTTTTTTCACTCACATGGTTCATCAAATAACCAACCCCTGTGGTTTTGATCAAGACATCATCAAGCGAATACTTCCAAATTTTGGGGGCCAATCGAAGAGGTTGCTCTCTGACGTGAAACAATGAGAGAAATAGATAGCGAAGCTTTTAGAACCGATAGTAAATCTTAAACCCAGTTGAGTTTAATACTGACTAGATAGTCACTTTGTATCGTACACCCCTGATTTAGCAGTTAGTACCCAAGTATTTCCTCCGGAAGATGAGAATAGATAGTAGGTATTTTGAAATAGGCTGAATTGAACGACAAATCTGCCGATATATTATCCTATATTGGCCTGTTCCTGTATCCGAAGGGCCCGAGCTGAGTCGTTCTCAACAAGAAAATTACCCATTTCCGACCATTGCGTACATTCTCTGGTATCATATAGGTATATCATACAAGAATAATCTGTATGCTCAAGTACTAACTAGCTAAAGGCTAATTTCAACTTCTACATGATCATGGATGGCTCTTTACAACTACAACTCATGACGTCAGCGTTGATACATTATAATGTACCGCATCCAGTCTATTCTACGATCATCAACCGTTTTCACAACTAATGTAAACAATTGTAAACCAACTAGGAAAGCAGAACTTGACGAGGAAAAGCGCTAAGCAATGGGGGCATGCATGATTACAACCATGGAATGATATTTTTGTAAACAAATGCAAGTAGTAGGGCAATGCAGACACGTAGGTACTCAATTCCCAGAGAACAGAAGCCCAGCCGACTTACATCGAACACTCGTCGTCAGATGGAATTTTGGAAAGTGCCTAACCAGGCGGTCAGAAGAATTATTACGAATCACCGCGGCATAAGTTAGACATCGGCGAGCGGTGTAAAATGAACGGAACGTTCGCCTAAATGCGAGAGACATGTCAAAATACGACGAAACGAACAACCTTTTCCTCTCTTTTCTTGACTGGTTCTCGGAGGATGAAAATGTAGTCGGTAGTTTGACTTTTCGGCGTTTCTATTTAGTCCACAAAGCGATTGGAATCCGAAGAATTTTACTCAAAAGCCACCGCACAGCACTTGGAAGAGAAAATTCCAACTACTTATCTTCACAGAGGAAGAAACCTGTTGTTGTTGTGATGGAGTCGCTGTTGTCGTTTTCTCTTATTTATGTAGCGTACCACTGGTTATGGTGGAACATTCTGCGATATTCTCATTTAATATTTTCACCTCAAAATGACTCTGAATCTTTTATAGGTGATTCTGTCCCAGGAAAATTCCTCTTTCTATCGTTTTTTGGTCAGTCATGATAGAATCCCTCCTTGTGTATGTCTAATTTCGGCCATCTAGGAGTGTAGGGTATAATTTTTCCACTAAATTTTGGACGCTGAATCGATTAGAATGAACCTCTATGCTCCTGGTCCGATCAAAAACCAACCCCTGTGAACGAATTTGCAGCGTCTTTTGTATTAGAAATAGGTACATAGAGTACACATTGATTTTTGAAAGCAGCACTTGGAAGAGAAAATTCCAACTAAAGTACTAATCTTGGACCTTTTCTGTGACGTTCCGAGAGAATACGGTGTACATAAAGGTTTATTTTACTCACATAATAAGATAAAATTGTTTAAATTTTCAACAATTATTATTAGAAGTTGCCATTCACAATTCTTCACTGGGAGGCCAAAATATGGCAATCTCGTCGAGAATTTCGTCGAAGGGGTCCACTTGTCGGGCTTTAAGGGTCTGGCGCCACATAAATTCGCACAGGTACGAATCTAGGAGGCTTCGGCGAGTACCCCATTGCAGTTTATTCCGGGTTTTACATTTTCCCCATAAGCTCTCAATCGAGTGTGTCTGGGAGCTCGCTATCGGGTCAACAAAATTCAGGGAGTGGTTGACAGCGAAATGGTGGAAATTCGGATCCCGCGCTAAAGCTCCGTACGCACTCCATTGATCCGACATAATTGTCGTTCCTGGCATAATTCTCTCTTTAATCACCGACAACAGCGTGGCAGAAGTGCGGTCGGGTACGGCTACAAGGAAACACTCTTTTGTTTCTCGGCAGATGCCTCCAAAAATCCACTGTTGTCGTCCAGTATGGTTCTTCCTGCGGGAAAACAGCGACTCGTCGATTTCCACGGTCGTGTTGGGACCACCAATGCGCGACTGAGTGCGCAATATTGAGTTTGCGCACACTTCGCGCATATAATTGCACCAATCCACAACTGTATTATGGTTCATACTGAGTTCTTTCTCGCAAAATTTCACACTGACCATTTCGTTCGCCCAAGCATATATGAACAGCACAATATCCGTCAAAGGGAGTTTCGAACCAGTCAGGAAGGTTTTGCTCCTTAGTGCCCTTGCAGCTCTGCAGCATCCACGTTTATTGCACTGCCACCGGTCTCTCAATCCAGTAAGATATAAAATAGTCGTGTTTCCTCCTGAGCACGTCACGTTTTGAGGCAAAATCTTTCTATCTTGCAGAAACCGAACGGCACCCTCCTTCGTTTTCACAGCGTCATACAAAGACAGGAAATTCATTTTTAACGGGAACAGACAGTTACGGCCACGAACTGAAACACAACTGACCTCCGATATCGATAGGCAAGATGACTCCAAAAACATGTATGACCTTTGATATCAACAATGAAGGAAAGAGTGTCATTTTAGAAGTGGCGGAACGATAACGGCGCCGGACGAAACCGGGTGGGCCTGGCGGAACGATAACGGAAAAGGTCCCTAATCTTCTCAGAGGAAGAAACCTGTTGTTGTTGTGATGGAGTCGCTGTTGTCGTTTTCTCTTATTTATGTAGCGCACCACTGGTAACACTCTGCGATATTCACATTTAATTTTTTCACCTCAAAATGACTCTGTATCTTTTATAGGCGATTCTGTCTCTGGAAAATTCCTCTTTCTATCGTTCTTTGGTCAGTCATGATAGAATCCCTCCTTGTGAATGTCTAATTTCGGCCATCTAGGCGTGTTGGGTATCATTTTTCCTCTTAATTTTGGACGCTGAATCCATTTAAATGGGTAAATAATAGACAAATTTCTAAAACTCTGAAATTTGGGGTCCGTTCCCGGCTCTAGTTGGTCCTCGAAACTTTTCAACCCGATCGGACCAAATTTGGGTGGGGTAGGGGTCAAAATGTGTTTGAAAAAAATAGATTTTTTGCAATCTAGGCGTGTAAGGTATCATTTTCCACTAAATTTTGGACGCTGAATCGATTAAAATGAACATCTATGCTCCTGGTCCGATCAAATACCAACCCCTGTGAAAGAATTTGCAGCGTCTTTTATATAGAAATAGGTACATTGAGTACACATTGATTTTTGAATGGAGTGTGGGGGCGCGAGGGACTGAATTGGGTTTTCTATTTTTATTACTCCTTTAATAATAAACCTACGTTTTCTCATTGCAACACTTGACAAATCCCAGACGCTCCACCATTTTACTCTCCAGATCACTGCTAGCGATCTGCCCAACTTTGGGCCAGCCACCCAACCCACGGTTTAGTTATGACTGCTCAGAATAGGAAGTCCTACAAAATTGAAATCTCTTTCCACATATAAGTAACCCTCCATTTCGATTTTCTGTAAATCCAGTGGACGGACCTGTCTTGTTTGAGGCAGGAAATAAACTTTTGGAAAGGCGTTTGTTCCTCACAAATGTTATCTGCAATAGTTTCTAACTTTCCTAGTAGATAAAACATTTCACAAGAAAGCGTTTAACGCCACGATTTTGTCGAAGCCGAAATTTTTTTCCTTTTCTCACGTTTCTCTTGAACTAGGCAGACGGAAAACTGACAATTGGTGGACAATTTGGAAGGACAAATTGCCAGCCAAGCCATACCTACTGGGTCCGGCAGTCAAACCTGACGGTTTTTGATATTGGATAAATTAAAAAGCTGTTGAGATATATTTATATATTTTTTTTTTATTGTAAAGAGGAGAATTGGAAATTACATTTAGTATTAAAAAAAATTGAAAAATAGCTTACGGCGCAAAAATTACGTCATTTAAATGTTGACCACCATTTTCTGTACGACGAGGGCTCCGTTCAAAAGCATGTCGAACAGCCTCAACGTTAGCAGGAGTTCTTACCGTTCGAGGTGATCCTCCTCTCCTTCTTGTGGTTCCAAACGCAGTGTTCTGAAAGTTCCGAACCCACAGAAGAATTGTGTTTCGTGACGGGATCGCACCACGAGGGGGAATGTTAAACCGTACACGGAAACTCCTTTGCGTTAGAATCACAGAATCATTATTTCTAAAAACGTCTCGACTACAAACGCACGATGTTCAGCGGTCCAACGCTCCATTGTTACTGAACTAATGAACTTCCACTCAAGGTGAACAAGATGGCGCCCATCCCCACCCGCCCAGTCACCCCCACCACCACCTATCCCCACTTAAAAACCGTCAGGTTTGACTGCCGGACCCAGTACAATGGGGTCTACCTATTTCTACTTGTGTTGACAATTTATTATTTTTATTTTACGGTTTATAATAAAAAAAGATCGTTCTCAGATTGTGCTATAACTGTAAGCATTAAGTGATAACTTAAGAATAAAAATATAAAGATGTTCCAACCATAAGTATATTCCTGGCTCAAATGGCCTGGCTTGGCAGACCATCCTTGTGCCTGCTTCTAATTTCTCATTATGGGCTATCTTCCCATGATGACATGTCCTTATCGTCATGAATTAATGTTTTTCTTCCAATTCGAGCGATTAATTTCCAGCAATCATCAACATTGCTACCATTTTTGGTTTATTGGTACATTCACGGCTGTCTTTAGTTATAACGTGGTGTAAAACGCCGCATTTCATGTCTACACACAAAGAATTATCATTATTTTCTTTTCTCACCCTGATAGTTGTACTCTTTCCTATCCAAAAGGGAGATTACCTAAGAAAGGTGGGATACACACTCAATGTTTTAAAAATTAAATGGAAAACTTTATATTTTATCAAATTAGTGAACATCATACGCTTTTATTACATACTTCGATGATTTTACAAATTTGAGTGAATTCGAGGCACAGTACCACCTATATCTACGAAAGGGAATGAACTTATAGTTTGTTCAAATAAATTATAATCCAACGTACGATTACTTGGTACCTATTTATTTACAACGGGGTTATTTTCTTCAATATTCATTAATGTCATTATAGAACCAGTCTTGTGCGGAGTAAAAAATACAAATTGATTTACCTTATAAGAGAGCAGAATTGGCACGGGAGGTTTCCCCATTGGTGGGATTACTCAGATCGTACAAATTATGAGGGTAGGCCGAACATCTTGACTTAATCAATAACTAACAAAGCTCGTCATACTGATTAAACAGCTAGTTACGATTGTAGGTATCTACTTTCATATGTCAGTTCATTTTGCGTTTTTTATAAAATGTATTACAATTGTTACTACTGCAGAGTTTTTATTGACAAGAGCATCAAAATTCATTTCTGAATTATTATAATTATTTACAGTATTTACATACAAGCTATTATGCGAAACAGTCTATTTACAATAGGATTACAATAGTTGCCTGTTATGAGGAACATAGTTTCTGGGGCATCCCTGGTTTTTAACGTCTCAGAGCGTTATATTTCGGCAACTTCAGGGATGCCACACTGCTTATGCTATACCCTCAGCCCTCGGACGTTGCTGACAGATATGGACTTGGGGAAGTAGATGGCTTTAGGTCAGTAGCCGGTGCTTGCTGACTCGTGAGACTCAGGTCTTGTCAGGTACTGCGGGCTCTGTTGAACTTCCCTGAATCCTGGAGGTGGTCCTTGAGGCGATTCGCGGGGATCCATGAATTGCTGAGCGTTGGGAGAACTGCGGGTACTGATGTAGCAATTAGGAGATTCTCTCTGCAAGAAGCCTGGAGGTGGGTTTGGCGAGGGGATACCTGCGGAAAAAGAGGTAATATGGAGTAGTAATTGGCCGCTTAAAAATGTATTCGTTGGACATATTATACGAGCTAAAACAAAATGCCTACTCGCTGAATTACCTGCTCGTTTTATGATCAAACTGAGCACGGAAAGAATACGTTTGAAGTCGTCTGTGGAATACGAAAGGTGAATACTTCATCCAATGATCCCATTTCGAACATTAAAAGTAATGGATTTCCTATATCAAGCTCGCGTTTCATCCGTTTCAAACCGTGCTTTGGCTTATTCATACGGGAATGTTGGAGTTAGAAGAGAGAGATGATTTATAAAGACTATCCCCTATACGAAGGAAATTCATGGCGAGTACCTTCATTGCTCACCCTATTTTCGCTACCTAGTATAAATCCCCGATGCGGCTGAATGCAGAGTTCTACAAATCTCGACTATAATAAAGAACTATTTACCGAAGGATGGCAGTGGAGGGCGGGGTATTGACAGATGATATTATAATGCTCGGTTGTTAGATTTAAAAGGGTTGCCGTTCAATTCGCGAGGGAATTCCGCATTTCACACATGAAGACGACGTTTGAATAGGGCCAATCGGAGCAAACATTTCATGCTTGAATATGTATTGAGAGACTACGACCCTTACATGTGCAAAGAGTCCTTAGATTTAAATGTCAACTCCCATTAATTCTTGCTGGATGTTGGAATATCAAAATGTACCTAGTTCTTCCTGTTGCCGTTGTTGGTGCATCTGCTGCTGTTGCTGCTGCTGTTGTTGTTGCTGCTGCTGATGTTGCATTTGTTGCTGCTGTTGCAACTGTTGTTGTTGGTGATGGTAGTTTGGCACTGGTTGAGGTTTAGGCACTGGAGCGTAGTTGGCAGCTCCTCTTGGATTTGGTTGTCCATTGCTTGACTGGTAGGATCCGTAAGTTGAATCACCAGAGTCAGGCGCTTGTTGAGTTCTCTGGCCGTAAACGGACTCTGGGCGACCTGGAAGTTTCCTGTAGATCCTCTCGCTCTGTTGAATCGGCCGAGTGCCATAAATGCCTTCGCCTGTAGGATTTTACAACAGACCAAATTCTTAGTTGAGGGAAAATAAATGTTATCAAGTCATGGAGGATCAAGCCACCTCAAGTGAGCACTGAAACTTGAAATGGAGATTGTGAATAAGGGGTGGTAGCGGTGAAGGGAAAGTTTAAATCGAATGAATAAATCTCGAGGAAGCTTTGACTTTTCCACGTCTGGCTCAGCGAAAAAAGGGAAAATCAATTCTTCTCCCTTCAAAGCTGGAAATAGGACTTGAGTAGACAAGAGAGAAGCTGAAAAAAAGCGGACGAGCAGGGACAAAAGCTGTATATGCGAACTTGATGCATCCAGGTTTTCCCCGAACGAGCATTCTCTCATAGTGTGGAGGTGAAGGGACACGAGAGATCAAAGGAAAAATGGAACAACTAATCCGGGGCTCGGCCAAAAAGGATTTGCCTTCGCCGAGTTAACGCAAATTTAATCCAGTTTTGCTCCAAAGTTCCGCACAGATAACCTGATCGGGCCCATAGTGACATGAGCGAGGTCAGATAAAACGACAATAATAATGAACCGACGTTAATCCGAAGACTGCGTCCTGCAATTCTGATTTATCGAGTTTGTGCTAATCTCGTTCGCACTGATTCAAAAGCGAGCTACCAACCCAAACAAATATTTCAATTTTCCCTTTCGGACCTCGTCAGTGTAATCGATTAGACCCTTTGGGTACGAGAGAAAATGTGCTCCACAGTTCACAAGAGAGAAATTTGGGAACAAATAAAGATATATTTGTTCTGGCTAGATGGAAGCAAGTTAAATAGTCCCTTCCTATTTCAACTAAAATGGAATTGGGACGCTAGTTGAGATGGTCGTATATCGTCAGCTTATGATAATGTTAGTGAAGGGACTGTTAGTTCACTCTTGTTTAATCTCAACATTCTACCTGGTCATCACACAGGGTCTACCCAAGGGGGTATAATATTCCACTTAATTTTGGACGCTGAATCAAATGAAATGGGTCCCAGAACGATTGGCGCCCACTAAAAGATGTTGTGGGCCAAAATGGGTATCTATCTATCCATTTTGCATGTGTTTTCAAGATTTCTGGTATTTAGGCGTGTCGGGTATAATTTTCCACTAAATTTTGGACGCTGAATCGATTGGAATGGGTCCGGGACCCGCCAAACACACTGTTTCCCCCATTTTCCCCATGTTGAAGATATGAGTCTCCATGCGCCCGAGGAATAACCAACCTCTGTGTAAGGATTTGAAGCGTTTTTCATTTGATATGCCAATCGTAGTACACTGGTAGGTTATTACTATTTGAAACTTCCCTCTTGTGTTCGTCACTACCCTAACATAGTATAATTTTCTTTACAGGAAGAAACGTACCTAATCGCTGTTGATTCTGAGCGTTCTGATTAGACGCAACAGTGTTGGTGCCAGTGCTCGACACAGAATTGAGTCTCATTGGGTACAAGCTCTGAGCAGGGACGAGGGGCCCAGGTCTGGGAGGATTTTCTGCTCTGTGCAACATCGGTGGGCCAGTCGATTTGGAGTAGACGCTCTGCGACCGGTTCAAATTGGCTCGAGTCAATGGCGGAGATTTGCAGTACAAGGACTTGGTGCCTCCATACAGCGGCTCTTGAGTTTTGCATGGGGCTCCTCCGTAAATGCTTGCCTGAGCCATGTTAGCTGCGCAGTAACCCTGGCCACCTGTTATTCAGAAAATTATATGAAAATAAAATTAGCCAATAAACAATATAAATACACATTTTTTCCAAAAACAAAATCGCCAACGCATTTTAATGAGAAAAATGGAAATTAATGACATTTTCTTTCAAAATCCAACGAATTTTTTAACCCTGCAAATATATTTTGGTTTGGTTCTTCAACGACTCCACATTTGCCAAGTTATTTTGAATTGAAACGTTTCAAATATCAGTGTCGAGTCATAACTTCCGCCAGATGAGGCTAATCCTATTACTTATTGACAATAGTTTCCACTCAAGTCAATATTGATCTCGGTAATGTCCGATTATCTGCCAGATAAGAAGCTCAATTGCGCCAAGTGGGGGTGTATTACCTTTCACAAATATGAATGCAAATATAGTTGAAGCAAGAACCGAATTCACATAAGAATTTCATTAAAATTCTCACACATCAAAAATCATACTATTAAACTACTATTTTCAATGAACTCAATTTAAACGTACATTGTACAAAATCTAAAATTCACTGATTATCAACTTTAACAGCATTCAACATTTTTTTATGGTTTATTTATTACTATTGAATCATCTTTATTTAATTAGCATTAAAAAAAATACAAAACGAAATAAATAAATAATTTTTGGACAATTTAGGCTAAAATGGCGTGAAATTGTTTACGGAAAAGTAAGAAATTGTTTGTATGCGTTTCTGGCACTGTTGTGATCCACTCTTAAATTTGTATTAATATTTAAATTTTTTATAACCTTTGAATTTCTATTCGTATTTATGAAATTTATAAATGGACCCAATCACTGTCAATATGTGGGGGTTTATCGCCTGCATGGTGGCTCGAGCTGAAGATAACTAAAAATGCCATCATGGTTTTTACAGAGAACCATGAAGGGCAAAGAGCTTTTAAAGGGGTCATGCACAAGAAACTAAATTTGCTATCAATAAGAGCGTCAAACAACTAATAGGTCAACTAATTTATGAGACAGATTGTTCATTACGTCATACTCACCCATGGGTGAGTGAGAACTTAAAAACTAAAACCACCACCGAATTTCATGTATATTCCACCTTTCCATCCCGTTTTGATGCACTTATATTAAAAGCAACAGATCAGTCGCCGTTCTTCAATTCATTCTTATCAATAGTTTTTTTTTTAACTCATAATTTGTTTTCATTTTTGAATCCTTATTAGCGCTCATGCAATGCAAACGTGTACTTGAGCACGCTCTAAATGGCCGTAGTGGAAAATCCTTTACTATTTTACGTTTTACACTTTTAGCGTAAATTAGCGCAATACAAGTCATATCGCAAAAGGCCAAGCAGTCGGTTAGTCGAGTGATACACGCTGCGGTCGTGGCGTTTTATTTACAAGAAGTGAGTAGCTTTAGCGAGTGGGGTGAGCCGTCAGCATGAAGCATATTACTGATGAGAACTAATACCTAAATAGTAAAGGCCTTTAGGAAATACTGGAAAGTATTGCACTTGGAATCCACAATCTGAAAAATAAAATGTCGTACAGAAAAGGAGAAAATAAGTAAAAGAAAAATTGTTGAAAGAATACAATTTGACAGTCGAAAAGAAAATGAAAGTTCGTAAGACTTCTAAAAGGTGAAAATTTATAATGGAAAAACGAGGAATTTGTTCTAAATTCACCAAAATCTCCATTGGCTCACACTGGTGTGGTTTTATCAACTTAAAAACAAGAATTACGAGGTTAGAAAACCAATACAATCTTTTTAAACATTAAAATTGGTAGAATCAAATGCTACGTGGAATAATTTGAAGAGTTGAATACAATCTACGTTAATACTTTCAATTAGTCAAAATTCAATTCAGACCCTTCACCGTAGTAAAATACGAATTGTTGGGATCTACCAACCTGAGGGAGAAGCTTGTGTAGCGACAGGTCTGTAGACGTCAGCACCAGGCTGAAGGGGGCGCAAAGTGTTGTAAGCTGATCGGGGTTTGTCAAGCTCGTCGTAGGTGTCTTCATCCGAGTGAATACTCGAAGAATCTAAGTTTTGGACATAGGTAATACATTAACTACGATCGCTCAGCAGCCAAACTAGGAGATATGCCATTACAGTCGAGTGATTTTAGTATCTACGCTCAGCTTAAGCTATGATGTACTAAAAATGTATGATCAGCCCAGTTAGAGCGGGAATGTTAAATAAAATTAAATTATAATATTATTATTATGAAGTGAAGTACAACTCACCACCATCGATGGAGTCCTTTGACCTTTTGTAGTGCCTTCGTGGGTTGAAAATAAACTCGTAGATCAGACCAGCGGATATACCACCAAAGATAGGTCCAAACCAGTAGACCTGAAATAAGGTTGGAGATGAGTTGACGCTTCACAATTCGAATTACATTAGGTTAAAGGTGAAAATCAACTTACCCAGTGGTTATCCCATTTGTTCATGACGAAAGCAGGTCCGAGAGCTCTGGCTGGATTTAACGACGGCATCTGAAATAAAAAATTACAAATTCGGTTAGTGGGGAAGGGCAATTCAAGGATGCCTAGAGCAGGCGCGGATCTAGAAATTTTTTTCGGAGGGGGTCACAGGGTAAAATCAAAAGCTAAAAAAAAAAAAAAACCAAACAAACAAAATGAACTAAATTTTCTGAAGTTTGAAATGCGTGTGATGAAGCAATTTATCCATCCATCCATACACTGCTTTGTATTTTGATGGCCTTTGTAGCCACTGCAGAACGAAGTTCATCTCAAAATTTCAAAAATTTTCAAAATTCTACCTGGTTGGGGGGGGAGGGGGTCCTGACCACGGTGACCCCCCCCCCCCCCCCCATTGAATCCGCGCCTGGTCTAGAGGGTCTACTGCTCCGGTAGAATATCAAATCACATACCTAAAGAAAGTCTAAGCTTTCCTATTAGAGATTATAAATATAAGCATACTATATGGTGCCCTCAGTCAGGACCCTCTCACCACCAATGATTTGGACGTGGAGAGGGGAGCTTAAATGTTGTTCTTATTATATCGGGCGTTCGATAAACACTGCGTGCATAACGAGTCAAAAACGACGCTTGAAGGGCTGTTTAGGGGGTCTACGAACAAGGTCTTGAGAAAAAAGAGCCTTTGAAAAAGTCCACCGTCAGCGAGAACACGAGACGTTTTATCTTAACGCGTCGATCTACTCGTAGGTACCTACGTGCCGACGCCTGCAAAGCTACGAGCTGTGAACCTATTGACAAGTCAAGTCTTTTATAGCTGATGAATATGATACAGTAGTTGGATTGGGAAGTTCGGCTTAAGATGCGTCAACCAATCCCAGGAACAAGGCGATTTTCATCTCTGAGATCATTTCTTCATCGGATGAACTTGGAGCGGTAACTGCGACTTCTCAGTTACCAACCGGCTTATAGAATGTGTTAACGTTGAGGCAGATGTCGTCCGAGATGACGCTCTGGGAGTCATTTTCTCCACGGGCAAAATATCTCATTACGCTCGAGGGGATCCAGAGCTCGTAACAGAATAATGCCCTATTTCCTAACTGTAGTCGAGTCCATTGCATCTGTTACGCTCGAAGGGAAATGGTGTATAATTTCACATGATAAGCCTGAGCTTGAAGATTTCGCTTCTATTTTAATCCGGGGAGTAACGAAAAAGAAATGACGATGATTTCGTTGTGTAGTCGAACAACCCTTCCATATCAGAATGGGGTGGATTGGATCCCTCTTGAGCCACTAAATTAAAATGAACAGTTTCCTCATGACTTTCGATAAAACCTGCGGTTGTAATCGATTTTGAAAGGATGAATAAGTAGGTATTAACCAGGAAGGTACTAACTAAGAGTACCTAGAGGTAGAGATGGAACTAAGAGTAGGAACTAACCAAGTTACTTTTGGTTGGTTATTCCTTGAATAATCAACCTACGTTTTCATGCAATAGGTTGATTTGGCCCAAAAAATTTTTTCTGTTCGTTTCAGTGTCTAGATCAAAAAAGTCAAATGTCCGTCCGCCGTACGTCGTACGCCGTCCGCGCCGTTTTGGGTAGTAGAACATTTTCTGAAATCTGAAATTTGGGTTTGGAACCGTTTCCGGCTCTAGTTGGTCCACTAAATATTGGACGCTGAATCCAATGGGTCTCGGAACGATTGGCGCCCTCTGGATGAGGTTAAGGGTAAAAATGGGTACCTATCTACCCATTTCGAATGTGTTTTTGAGATTTCTGGTACCTAGGCGTGTGGGGTATCATTTTCTACTAAATTTTGGACGCTGAATCCAATGAAATGGGCCCGGGACCCGCCAAATCCTCAGTTTCCCTCATTTTCCCCATGTTGAAGAAATGAGTCTCCATGCGCCTGGTCCGAGGAATAACCAACCCCTGTGTAAGAATTTGCAGCGTTTTAAATTAATGGAAATCCAAGTGCCCAAAGGTCGCTTGACTCGATTTCAGAATTCGGATTGTTGACTTGGACCAGTCTACAAAATAAAGGTTTTCTTCGTTTGGGCCAATACTCTCTTGGCCGTTTTCATAACTGTACATGGAAAAAATTTTTAACAAAATAATTCGAAAATACTTACAGATACAATGCTTGCAGCTAGGTAGGCAGAGCCGATGCTCAAGGCGGTTCCTCCGATCCATTTACGGTACGTGTCCATCGACACGAAATACGTGAATGTGACGACAAACGTCAAAATAAGCTCGAGACCAAATCTCTCCCAGGGCGATAAATACACTGGCAGTTGCGCTACTGTCGCCGTCAGGGTCCTCTGTTTTCCTGGAAGCGTCACCCTGCAAACAAAAATGAAAAATATGCGTGAAAATGTTATCTAAGCAGTGAATTTTTTCTGAATATAGAAAGTTCTTCTATACTTAACATTTCTAAGACTATCAATCTCTGATTCACATTTTTGTTAGTTCTTTCATTTTGCTTGCGAGTTTGCAAAGCAGCAGAATACAAAAAGCCGTGTTTTTTGAGTAGTGGCCAGCGTTGGCTAATGCTCGAATTGTGGCAACTAGAGCCATCACGTATGCAGATGTCATCAAATTTTCATGGGAAAGTTTCAGTGATGAGAGAGCTTTTGTGTCATTTTCTTGGTATATTCGTAGGCCTCTTAGATTGGTGCACGGGGTTGAAAATGTCCAAAATTATTCAAACATTATTGGTCTCCCAAGTCACTTTCATCAGATTAAAGTTCTCTCAGGCAAAATCCGAGCCAAATCGTGGAATTTACTGTTGAATGCTCAAGATTCTACTTCTATACTACGGTTGAAACCGCAATTCGGACCCCTTCAAGTGGGAGAAACTTCGGGTATACAATACAGTTCCCCCAACAGGTGATATCGCTGAGAGCGAGAAGCTCAGGTTGGAGAGGCGTTCAGATGGAACCTAGCGAGAAGAGCCATCGATCATGGGTGAAACCTCAACTCGAATGGAAACTTCCGAGCAGAAACTTGATAGGAACGTTTGGAACTTTGGACTTTGGATGGTTTGTTGTCAGAGAGATTAATCATTTTTACCCGAAATCTGTTCATTTCATGGTGGAATCTGTTTCCCTGGGAAGGATCGAGATTCTGAGCGAACGTATGAATTTCTGAATTGGCCATTTCTGGCAAACTCAGGACCGAATATTTTGGTTCGATTTGAGTAGAAGAAGAAGAAAAGTGTTTATTAGAGAAAACAAAAGAGCCAATTTACGCAACAAAATCAAAATAGATGTACGGCATGGTTATTTTTCAAACCGTCTGCCGGAGATTCGGGTTTCTATGTTATTCTATTACAAATTTTTTAATTAGATTGTACCCCAATGACAGAAAAGAAAAAACGTTCGCACTCAGACCACGAGATGAGAAAAAGTAAAGTGGCAAGTGTTCAATATTACAAAGGGAAAACACCAAAGACAAGTCAGGGGAGCGATAAAACAACAGTGATACGAGACCGAAGAGATATCGAGAGCAGATCTATGTCATGCTTGGCCGACAGCAGGTTAGCCATTTTAAGATGTTGGCAGAGAGGTCGAGAACGCATGTTGGTGGGTGAAAATGGCCCAGCAAACAAACCGCAGGAGCGCAGGCCCAGCTGGGCAAGCAAGGATTGGCGCCCAGAAGATGCCGTGCATGAAGGACATGTCCGCGAGATTATACCTAGTACATGTAATTATTGAGAATTCTGGAGGCAGAGAGCCAAATAAATAATGAATAAAGTAAGTTAGAAGTAAAGTAAGCAAGGACTTTCACCTTGGATTTTTGTCCGACTACCTGGTCAGGTGTCGAGGACGTCGTCAGCCATCCTCCAAAGAGGATCGTAAATTGATCAGACGATTTCGCTCATGGCTACTTATTGCCTCACCCCCTTAAGTGAAGAGGATGAATATGAGGGTCAAGGCACACAATTGCTATATCCAGGATTCAATCCCTGGCCACTGGGATTACCAAACCTATCCTTCGTCTATACCACTAGACTACCGAGATCCCCCCAAATAAATATAATGTCTTTTAACAACTTCCATGCTTAAGTAGCCCCTACACGATCAGTTTTACTGACAGTCTGGTCCCTAGTCGTACCAGTCGTAGTCGAGTTTCTGTGCTGTCGTATTGAGCTTGCTCGCCGCGTTTTGCATCAAGGGCATTTCTTCTTTTCAGTATGCCTTCGAAAAGTGGTCTGGGCTTCCTTGCTTTGACGATTATAGCGTTGAAAAAAAAAGAAGAATGACCAGAAGAGGAAACGACGAAGGTCGAAGGAATGGTACAAGCTGAGAAATCGATTCACTCACGATCGTTTGCTCAATGTTTTGCGTGAAACGGAACCAAACAATTATAAAAACTTTCTTCTAATGAACGAAAAAAGTTTCGATAAGTTATTGGAGATGGTGCGGCCAAAAATTGAAAAGAGTGGTACAGTTATGCGAGAATCTATTCCCGCGACACAGAGACTGTCAATAACCTTGAGGTACCCAACTTCTGGAATGGGCTTGGAAGACCTAAATTTCATGTCTGCGATTGCTCCTCAAACACTGGAAGTGATCATAATGGAAACGGTCCACCTGCTGCTCAATCTGCGCTGCCGGGGCCGAGGTATCCGACATGTTTGGTGCCGCGCTCGTGACTGAGACAAACTGACTCAATCATCCATCTACACGATCAGTCTGCCGCTTCAGTCAGTCCGAAATTCAAGGTTTCTTTCAATCACCTCCCAGCACTCACTCAACCATCATTCACGCCCCTAGACGATCAGTTTGTTCCTTCAATCACCTCACGTCTATCTCGGAGGGACCAGACTGTCAGTAAAACTGATCGTGTAGGAGCTGCTTTGTCTCTGCAGTTCCTGACGTTGCAGACAAAACGTTGCGTGTGGACCGGAAAACTGCGCGATTTTGAGTCCGTCGGGAGGACTGCACAGTTGCGGCGATAACTGAGCTCGTGAGCTCTGAAAACCGTGACCTGCGCAGACATGTCGTTGCGTGTGGACACTTACTCTGTTTTCCAATCCGTTTTTTCCTCAGTTTTCTCTAATCATCCGACCATGGAAGATCTTTGGCAATGTTCTCTCGAGTTTTTGGCTGATTTTAATTCACTTTATGAAAGTTTTCCGTGCATTTGGCGAGTTAAATCCAAAGAGTACAGTGACAGGGACAAAAAGCGGGAAGCGTACGAGAGATTGGTTGAAGAGTTCAAAGTTTGGCCATTTCCGTGACCATTTTGAACGAACGGTTCCTCTGATGTGTTCCAATCTTCTTTTTTTTTTTACAATACTTACAGCAGGCGAAAATTGACCACAGGAGAACCTCCTCCATGGCGATATCACACAAAACTGAGCGGAAAATACAAGACTGCACCGTCAAGACTGTACCGTCTGGACGCTCTAACGCAACGTTGTGCAAAACGGAGCGCCTGGACCGGCCTTTAGATTTGAGCACCTATCGTGTGTATTCAGGGCCAGGTAACGCCCAAAACTATGAGCAAGGCTACGAACTTCCATGGGTGGTCTCCAGTGAAGACGACCGGAACGTCACAGGAGGGTTCGATGGGTCACGGTGGGCCGACGCAGCACAAAAAGACGGCGGCGAAGGTTTCGGGGGTGTTCGAAAATTATCGCCCGCACACCCTCGCAAAACCCTATGGACCTTATCCCTAAACCGAGACCGCGGATACAATGTAAATTCTTACAATCATTAAACGGATATCCTCGCCCCCTCGTCCACGACCCCTTTCACACTCCATGAAAGTTCCGAACAATTATCAAACCCCCTTACCACCGTGTTGAGGTCGGCACCCTTCCGTCCACACGATGGGGTTCGGGCGCCAACAGAACTTTTTTTCCCTTATTGGCTCTGAACAAGTGCCACCCTCTGTCGAATACAATTTTAATACACTCCCCGCTTCGTAACAGATGTGTCAAGTGCGCTGAGACTGAGCGACCGCCCTCTTCAGTCCGTTTGTTCAGAGGTTTTTTATTCGGTCGCGTCTTCTGCCCCCCTTTAGGACAATGGGGCCGCGGCGCATCACTTCCACCGAGATCATATCAAAATTATTGGCCTATTGTCCGACCGGGGCTCATCTCTCGTTGAACCACAATAGTAAATAATCATCGTAACATACCGACCACGCATCTGTTAATTTGTCACACGCAACTCTCAGCCACCTGCTTCGACCGAGAAGTTGATTTACTTTACTCCTGCTAAGCTGAGGAATCAAACCATTCCAAAAAGCCATATACTAGTAAGGTTATATATATTATAAGGTAATCTGAATGAGTAAGAAAACGACGATTCAATGGGACCAGTAGTCGTAGATGCACGTTTTCTATTCACAAATTAAGTAGGTAGCACACAAAATAATGAAGAGATGGTCTACAGAGGGGTTTCAAAAGCCAATTTGTAGGGTTATTAGCGTACGAAGCTGCATTAGGCATGCACACATTTTGAGATAATACATGACTGAAGAAAAAAAGTATGAAAAATATGAATGTTGAATGAATGTAAATTTAAGAAAATACTGTACATTTTGGGATAACACAGTCAAATTAAAAGTTGAGTTTTAGAAAAATTTACAAATAAATGTTAATGTTGTACTTACAAATGTTTAGGGTTGAATAATTTCGTGCTTTAGTGAACCTTAATACCTTCAAGTCCAATTGGTAACTTTTCACGTATTTTAGTTTGTGTAGAAAGGCAGGAATGAGAACATGTGGCTGACGTCGACGGTCTTTACCGACAATACGGCTTTTCGGCGGAAATGTTTGTATTTACTCAACGCCGTACACGTTTGTGTACAGACTATACCGGCTCTCGAAAATCTTCCCATCTCGCCATATGCCTCAGCGTGACGTCATCACCCCAAATCACGGTAAAACGTGAAGAAATTGTGCCTCTATATGGAATAACAGATATTTCGTAGGAAAGTAGGTGGTATATTTGATTGGTGTGAATGAAGAGAAGACGGAGTTTTTCTTTTCAACGATAGATGTCCGTGTACTTATTGAGAGGAACATGTTTATTCTCGATATCAAATTCCTAATAGCTAGGAGAGTGAGGAATACATGTAACGTTCCGGTCTGGATCTCTTACAACTATGTTCTATAGTTGGTTCGATGGTTGGAAGCACAAAAATTCCCTCTTCGTCTGATCTTTCTCTGCTTTCTTGGCCAGTTATCTACTCGCGGTGAGCATGATAGTCATATAGAAACCAATTTCTCAAGTAGTAAGAGGTAGATAGTTCGATAAGCGGTGGGTAATCAGGAATTAGCGGTCTTCACCGCCCTATAGAGCTTAACGACTACTGAGGAAGCAGGTAAATTCTCAACGAGCCTCTCGAGACCTATTAGTAGTTCGTAAGCGTAACATTACCCACAGCCTCACCAAGTCTTCTAGAAAGTACTCGAAGCTTCAAGAAAACTGCCGAGCGAGCGAAGAGACAGGAAAAATATCCCTCGAAGAAACCTTAAAATATTTTCCAGTCTCTTTGTCAATTTTAAATCAATTTACATTCTCGGAAGGAGAGACGGGGCAAACTTTTCTCGCAAATAAAAATTCCCCTTCGTTGATTAAAACGAAAGACTTTTCCCACAGCTAAGTTTCTGTCATCCTCCGTCAAAGCAAATCCGTTTACGCTCTATTAGCAAAGTCATTTTAACTTTGTCCGCAGCTCCGAAAAAACTCGTCTTTTTCATTTTATTTATAAAAGTTGAACTAAAAAGATTTTTCGTCTCATAATTCTGAACTGAGATCCTAGTAGACGGTTTCCACTCTTGATACAGGTCCAAGTTGTAAACCATCAACATGCACCTACTTGGAGGCATGTGGATGATGTTCATAAATGCATTTCGTATAGTTACGAATAAGTCTAATGTTTAAAATGTTAGTAATGTTCTAATAAAAATGTGATTTTGTTATTAGTACGAATGTTTCTACTTCTTTACGAGCATCCCTCGATGCTCACCTACACCAAAACGCGACTGTCTCATAAACAGCTCTTCATTAAATTTAATAATGATCGAAAAATCCGGGGTGAGTTTCCAATACTGTTGAATTTAGCTTTTCTTTACGGGAGGAATTCCTTTGACATCTTCATTCTCCTGCAGTTGACTCGAGGAAAAAAGAACTTCTTTTTGGCCCGCAGGATATTATCGACGTTTTTCAACTTAATCAGATTCTTTGCGGTCCATTGAGCTCGAAGGAGAGGTCCGTGGGGAAATAAAGAAATCGGGCTTAACACTCCCTCCCCACTCCCCACGACGATGTCGCCTTTTGAAGGGCTTAATCCATTACGGTCTGACTAAGATGCGACAGTGGGGTCCCTCAGTTACATACTCTTTGACAAAACCACTGATATTCGCATTAGATCAAATGCACCCTATCTCCCCTCCCCATCAGGTGTATTAATCACGGTAGGGCTGCAGATAAAAAGAGTAAACTGCATTCAATTGGTTGAGTTCGAATTGTATCAAAGCCCGTCTGCGTCGTTTTTTAGCGGTGGCACTGAGGGATACGATTTAAACTAATTCCTATCATCTCCCATCATTTTTAAATTATTTTTTAAACAAGATTGAAATCAAAATTTGCTAGTCTGATTGGCTCCTTGTTTTGCATAGAGAAATTCCTCCACCACTTTCAGAAGTGGTTTTTGAGAAATTCAAGTTAGAAGATCGTGGACAGACGTTTTAAATTCGCGAAGTAAAACATTTGTGGAACATCGCCTCGTTTCTTCCCAGAAGGGGAATTTCTTCCCGTGAGAAGGAGCTTCCGGCAGCGCCCTTAATCTAGCGAGAAGGCTTCGAAGAAAAGGACAAGTTCGGCACTTAATCTCCGAAGGTGTTGGATGAAAACCCCACAACGCCTGGGATCCTCCCAAAATAATAGAAGTTCGACTGACGACCGAGTTATGTAGCTCTGGGACACCGGTAGCCTTCCATTTATCAAGTATGGAGTTCGCGATTAGAGTTTCACTAAGGGAGGGCGAGGGCTTTGGAATGTCGGAAGAACTTTCTTCCTCTCGCCCTTTCATCCCTTTATAAGCAGACAACAAAACTGTTTTCGCTTTTGCGTCGGCTCGAAGGAAGTTGTTCCTACCTTCCGCACGTTGAACAGTTTAACCAAACTGGGAGTTACCTGTCAACGGGAATTTACCGTTTCACCAGTGTCAATGAGGAAGAGTTGTTTGTTGTTTACATTTACCTGCTAAACATTTCCCTACATTTTCGGGGTTCTCGCGTGAGGCTTTCCTGTTCAAATAATGGGCCGTACGTTTTTATTTCGTGCCATCTAAATGTCTTGAAGTCAATAGACTTCGCCTATTGCTTTTCCCCTCTCGAGAAGCCTAAATCCATTTGTGCAAGAAAATATTAAAATATCCCGAGACATTGATAAGAAAAAGCGTATTGCCTCGACGATACCGACGCCGATGATATTGGTTAGAAGGAGCGATAGTGTTGTACTTCCTTGAGCCAAAAGCTGATAAGGTTCGAGGTGAAACTGCCAAAACCCCCGATGACATCCCTCTCTTGCCCTATAAGCTTTTTCCTTCTCAGAAGACCTTCAATATTGCTCCTTAAGCTCCATAGCACACAGATATTCCGCTGCTTTGGGCGGGGTAATGAACTGGGGGTGGCTCCGAAAATTCATCACAGGGTTTTCCTCGGGAAGATGTTGGCAATCTAGGCCGCGAAGAGGTGGCAGATCCCCGGCTGAATGATGGCCAACCCCATAAACCACCGGTTCGTGTGATCAATTAAAGATGTGCCCATCAATGGGAAGATGGATGGTCGAGTACCAAATAAAGTGATCAATCGATTACAAGCATTTAATGCCAGCATCGACGGTTAATAGATTAGTGAAGATTTCGCCACTCGTTCCAAGTTCGAGGAAGACGCTGTGCCAAAGTTGAGCCAATGAATAATTCATCACGATACCCCCAGCTGATTGATGAACTGTTTACCGCAGGTCTTCTCTTTTCGAGTTTCCTGAATATTTACGAAGCTTTGATGGGGAGAGAAGAGGAAGGGGTCACAACAGCAAATGTTCTGTTATATGTTAGGTAAAATCTCACTGACAGCAGCTTCCGTAAAGTGGCAAGTTACACAACGAACAAGTCAAACAATATTCGTGTTAGTTTCGGCTCATTCTGCAGCAATTTGAACTTTTAGACCACGAGAAATAACAAGATTCCCTACGTAGGTTTATTTTCAAAATGATATTGACAAATTTGACTGTCATACTGTGTTGATGTACCTCTTTTGCGGCCTTTTTGTCACATACTACGCTCCAAACAACTTTTTGAAATCCTCGAGAGGGTTGTTTGTTCTCGTGATGTTTCATCAAACGAGCGAATTCATCGGTAGCCTCTCCAGTTTTGGGGTTTCGCTTTTGTCGGGATACTTCCCTCGCTGCGGCATATTGACGGTTCGCAACCCGCGCCCATGGAAAGGCCTCTTGACTGAAAGGTAATTGATCCTTTTTCCCCCTTTTTGGTGAAAAGCACCCACCAACAACAAAAATAGGCAGACGAACTCAATCAATCAAAAATCGTGGTTTCCCTTCATGTAGCTCCCAATTCCGGGGATGTTCGAGAAAACCCACACGAATCAAGGACAGAGAAGGACGTCGAGGATTGAGAGTGAGAGGTGAGAGTTTAATGAGCAAACAACTCGACGTTTATTTGACCATTTACCGAAAATTGATTTCCCTCCAGCTCTCGATTTGACTCTCGCAACGCCCTTTGCTTCATTTTAGTCCCTTTCGGGAGTTTGGCCCAATCGGGGCTCGAAATGACCGTTACTGGGCAAATTGCCTGACCTCTGGGTGTTAATGGGTTTCCCGGCCCCAATATGAAACCGTACACTTTGTAAGAGTTGATAATCCCAAACAGTTCGCCGAAACTGTGCTCAAAACACAACTTCTTGGAAGCAGAAACAAGTTGATCTGAACTACAAGCAAAAACGCATGAAAAGCCCCCAACAAAATTGGTCGAATTATTCGCAATTGATTAATCGTAACCAGGCAGATCTATTTCCTTATTCAGCCACCACATACGACCGAGAAGTTCTAAATAGATACTCCAACGATTTCCTTCCCTTTCAATCGCTCCTTATATACACTTGGGAAGGAGCCGCCGTTGACTGAATTGCCGCTGTCAATGTGCCCTTATCGGATTTTTTGTCCTCCAGTTTTGACACTGCCTCTTACGCGGAAGCCTCCAACTCAATTTTCCTCGGTAAATAACTGAGAAAAATCCTGTTCTACCAGCTGGGGTTATATCCACGCTTAGTCCACCCCTCTCGAAAGAAATATTTTTTTCCAAGTGCAGTGTCTCGGGCCACTCTATTTTCATTCGGCGGAGAAACCTTTTTCACAATATCACCTAACCAATTATCATTTGTAGAAGGATCGTTAGTTAAGTTCGTTATTTGGCCATTTTTATGGGCCCCAGAGAGCTTTCAACCACATCATTAATATATAAATATTGGTAAATTATAATCAAAATCATTATAGTCGTAATCATATTAAAATGATACAGAAATCTATATTTATTTTGTAATCTCCAACTTTATGGTCTTTTAGCAAAGGCCGACTCGTACAAATTGAATACGAATTTTTTTTAAAACACGTCTGGAAGGGACATACATTATTTGTTACTGTTCTGTGGGGACGACCACCAGGGGGAGTTTCAACCTTTTTGCGTTGGCCCAAGAGGAACACAGAAAAACCTACCCTTTGCACCCGACTGCGAAACCACCTCACAAATCTACCCGTAACGCCAGAATCACGAGGCCTCGGTAGTTACGGTTTTTATCTCTCTATCTTATCCCGATTTCTTCCTCTATTCCGGCTGTGGTTGACCCTTTATAAATCCTTTAGGGGTCCTGATAACTCTTACACCTGGAATCTAACAAAAAAGTATCTAATCGCTTAACGGGTTTGTATTTTTAGTATTGAAAACTCTGTCCCTTGGTATCCTTCTTGTTTGATAAACCAATTCTCGTCCGAATGAATAAACGGTTTTGCATAAAAAACCCAAAACATGGAGTTCAAAGCATTCCAAAGCATTGTAAGTCAGTAGATTTTCTGTCACATTGAAACATTTCATTCAGATGAGGCAATGCGGTAGTAGCCTATCCCCTCTTGAATATTAACTTCTATTCAAATTTCATCGGATTAATTTATCAAGTAATCGATTTTATTCTG
The DNA here is from genome assembly GCA_019603395.1 of Cyrtorhinus lividipennis. Classification (NCBI taxonomy): domain Eukaryota; kingdom Metazoa; phylum Arthropoda; class Insecta; order Hemiptera; family Miridae; genus Cyrtorhinus; species Cyrtorhinus lividipennis. The sequence goes on along the minus strand of CM034003.1, from coordinate 14,513,404 downwards.
TGACGGAAAGTTTTGAAGGAAAGGTAGAGTTATTTATTTTTCACATCGTCTAGTCGTTTTTACACGCTCAAGTTAAACTCCAAAATTTCTGAAATCAATACAATTTTTTAATTAAATATCCAATTTTTGAAGCTGGACTTGATTAGAATATTCATCATTTTCTCCTCCCGCTCAGCCCCGCGTACTACCTGCGAAACCGGCGATGCAGATAACTCAGTGGCTTATTTTGATTAACAATTTCATATTCGTGGGAACGGCTGCAGCTCTTCGTCAGCGTCACCACATTTTGATCAAAGATTGATTAAACAGGTTGTTGACATTTCAAGACTCCATGGCATTGCAACTCGCCCTAATGACTCATTATATGAGCAGACTCGGGGATAAATGAGATTCAAGTTTTGGACGTATCCCCTCCGGTAAACCCCCACGGCGAACCACTAATCTTCATTAGTACGTAGTCGTTTATTCGTATTTAGCTGCCTCGAACTAGTTTTACCCGGTGAAAATCGATTAACGGCACCCATTGGGCGAAGAGAAAACGTATCGGCAGAGTTGCATCGGCCTTCAGGAGCTCTGGATACCTGATGGCCAGGTAGGCGGTTGATATGAATGAAAAGAGACCAGGAGGAATGTCTTGCATGGGCAGATGTGAACGCACCTGCTGCCGGGCAGCTGCTCTTTGGGTCCTTCACCAAGACTTTCATCCTGCGTCCTTCGAAACGAAATCTCAACATGCAACGTCTTCAGATTTTATAACATATAACGCGAGACAGTAACCGGACGCAATCCACATAAAACTACGCTACCAGACTACGTAGTCAATTTACGTAAACGCGATTTCTATTATGTATCTTAAGTAATTCCTACTAATCACATTTCTTACAAAGTCGCTCCCCTGGTAATTATTGTCTCTTTCAAGTTGGTTACAAGTATACATTGTCAGAAAGCGGAACCAAGACAAAGTGAATTAAGTTAGAGAAGGATTTCTTACGCTCCGGAAATTCTTATCAACCTACTTATAACTTGGAGATTGCAAATTCATCCCCACCCCTGTTGCCAGTCCTTACCAACCCCTCGAGCTGCTCTACTTTCCAGTTTTCGAAGCTTTACTACGTTATCCTTGGGGCGCTCTGTTAATCGAAAACTCCTTTTTACTGCCCTCGTTCTCGAGTGCCAGATGAAATCCGGCCGAAACTTTTCCTACTACCTTTACAATTTATGATAAAATAACTTATTAACCTTGTATTGTTGCTCCTGTTTACGAGAAGTGTCAAATTGAGCTGTTTGCCCCGTCGTCATCAATTCTGCCTACCACATTGATGACGACATCGTTGAAATGTATCAACTAAATCTTCGAGTTCACTCCCTCCAATAGTACTCGTAACTCCCAGAGTTTTGGTTGGTTATTCCTTGAATAAATAACCTATGTTTTCATGCAAAAAAACTTTACAGCCCGATCGGACCAAATTTAGGCGGGGTAGGGGTCAAAATGTGAATTTCGAAAAATGGATTTTCGAAAAATGGATTTTCGAGATTTTTGGCGATTTAGGCGTGTGGGGTATTATTTTCTACTAAATTTTGAACGATGAATCCAATGGAATAGGTCCCAGGACGATTGGCACCCACCGGAAGAAGTTATGGGTCAAAATGGGTCCCAAAATCTACCCATTTTGAATGTGTTTTCGAGATTTCTGATACCTAGGCGTGTGGGGTATCATTTTCCTCTAAATTTCGGATCCTGAATCGATCGGAATGGGTCTGGGACCCAGCACACTCACTGTTTACCCCATTTTCTCCATGATGAAGAAATTAGTCACCATTCGCCTGGTCCGAGGAATAACCAACCCCTGTGAAAGAATTTGCAGCGTTTTTCTTTCTGAGTGAATTCCACACGTTAACACCCTTTCTTCCTATCAGTTGCCTTTTATCACTGGCTCATGTATTATTTTTTACCCTCTTTCTTTTTTCAAGGCGAATTACGCCTTCAGTGTTCGGCAAAGGAGCATCGTCTCGGTAGCCGGTTCCTGCGCTTGAAATATTTATCAACTAGGTATCACCTCGACTAAGCCTGCTGCGCTCAGAACATTAAAAGCCCTTCTCACGGACATGACCATAAAAACTAACTACTTCGCGCTGCTGCGGTAAAGTTGTTCCAGTAAAAAGGAGAGTGGAGGCAAGAGTGGGTTTTTGAGAGACACGAGTATCGTCACACCTCCTGTAATCGACTCTGCATTAGATCAAATAAGTGAGTCGCAAGTGCTACCTTAATCAGTTCTTATTCTCAGTCCTCCCTCATTCCTTTACACACATAAATTCGTAAATGGCACGTTTGTAAATGGCGCTGTCCTCTTCTTGGAAACATTCAATCCCCAGTTGAAATCCGTCGAGGGACGCAGTATTTTTCATCGTTATTTCGAAATGATATTCTCGGTCCATCGAACATATCCATCCTGACTTCCCCATTCATCTCCCAAAGGTATAATCCTCCGTCATAAGTCATGTGCCACCTTCGACACAAGTGATGAAATGTGAATGAAATCGTAAATGAAAAAAAAAAAACAAATTTCCCTTTCAATGTCGTCATAACAGCCTGGAGGGAAACATCCTAATTTGAATTTTTGACCCTTGTTAGAGCGGGGTTCAGTGTGGACCTTGCTCGAGGCTATTATTTAGCATATTATTCTTTTATAATGGCGTGATGCCTATCCTCTTTTGAAGACATCATACTTTCGTGTGCTTCGTCTCGAATCTATTTTCCCTTTCTCAGGCTAATCGAAGATGTTTTCCTTGGTTTATTACACGTTCCTGTCGAAACACCCCCCCCCCCCCATAATGTTTAATCCGATTTTACTGCGCTAAGCTCCCCGCTACATCAGCGTCAAATAAAGAAATCGTGGCTCAGTGCTTCTTGCTGAGTGGTCGAAACAATTTACGGGTTTCTCGCCCCTACCACAGCTTTAGAAGCGAGATTTACTTCCGCCCTTGAAAATTTATAGCGCCACGGGGACGTCATTACGCTCTTTTTGTTGGCAACGTCCCCCTCCTTCTTTTTTTTCGCGCTCCAAAACTACTGTTTCTCCGCCCACTGAGTTCTTCCGAGGGGATAACGCAGGCGAGTTTTCCCTGCGTCTATTTCAGGTCCCTTATTCCAATCCTTTTCCTTGTTTTTCCTCTCATTCCCGAGTCTGGGAAACATTTCATTTAATCCCTAGATGTGGCTGCGGTACCGGAGAGATATAAAATTTCCTCTTTTCCGCATTCTCCATGAAAAGGAGTTTGTTTCATCTACAGCTTGGAGTCGAGTATGCGACAGTGTTGAAAATCTCTTACGTAACTGCGAATCCCTCAGTCTGGATGGATTCCCTCGCTGGGCTCTCCAAGTACAAAATTTCAACAAAAAAATAATCCAGTCCACGAATACGTTCTTGGAAGAATTTGAATTTTTCTGAATGAATTAGCACTCCGACTCAATTCACTGCGTTATGTGCTAATGGGTTTCCCTTCTTTCTTTGATACTCTCCACATACTTGGTTACCAATAATAGCCGGTTGCTACCAGAATACGAGTACCAATACATGTACAACGTGTAATAGAATGCCAAATCTTTCATTTTATAGACGAACGTACAAAGTGTGTACATGCAGAATCTAAAATGTCCGTCCTCTATCACCGTCAATACTCCAATCTGATTATTTTATTAAGAATAATAAACCACCCCTACATATTCGCCTGATTTGTACGGCAGATATTAGAATCTCACCTAATCTCGGACTAGTTCGAATTGAAATGAACAAAATAGCTGTTCTCGGCTCTCTGAACAATCAACGCTAAACTAGAAACCCAATTCAAAGCGTGAAAACTGCAATAGAATCTGACTAGCAAGTCCCAACCAATTATACTACCCCACCATGATATGATGCCCTTGTCTGGCATGAAACGGATCAGGCTGATTAGTGTCGATGTGAACTGGCGAACCAAACTGATTCATTATGCAGAGATCACTAGCCCGGATTGACCGGGTGGAACTGACCTTGTTTAGTCGTCTGTGGTCGACCCAAAACGGCATTAACATTAATACGCTCGCAATTTCGAATGAATTATTCTTTCTTTTTAGGCGGCGGGCAATTGATGTAAATGGACATTTTGATTGTCTGAATTGTCAAGGAGTATAGTGAATTAATAGCAAATGTCATTATTTAGTACCTCAAAACAGGATCTGCGTCGGCTTCGGCATTTATTGAAGATGATTATGTTTTCTTGCGCCCAAATCGAAGCAAAAATCAGATAAATATTGAACGTACTTTTCCACGCAAGTGATTTTCCGATAGGGAAAACCAATAGTGTCAGCCGCCTTTGGAACCGTAAGATGAATCAAACTAATTCCATTTCAGTTTTTTGAATCGGTTCTCACCAGGCTGTCAATCACTACGACGACAACCGTGAAAATGAGTTTCACAAGATGAAAAAGCGTTGAAAAGAACGATCCCGTTTATGTTGGGCGTGACTCAGCATTTAGGCCCTTAAATGGAAATTCTCTCAGCCTTCCCATCGATCCCTCTACATGGATGAGCCTGCGAACGAGACTGGGGAACGTAAATTTCTCATCTGTAAGTACACTAACCTGTCTGAATTGAAATGTGGCCTCGTCTTGAGGGTCGAAAATTTCTACAAATATTTCCCTTTTAAGAAAACCTTGGTGAGGAGATATGCAACAGTGTACGCTCTCGGGGAAATGACAGTCGCATGACCCATTTTCCATAATTCATCTAGAAGCGGCAGAATATATATATATATATTTTTAAAACTTTCGCTGAAGAGGGGTTGACACAATGAAATGGGCGCGGATAAACTTTTAATGTAGGCTCAGCTCGTCTGCTGAAAAGCGTTAAACCTTGAGAGAGGCAAAAAATGTCGAGAGGAAGAGTAAAAAAGTCTAAATAAACCTACCACCCATCTTTGGAATCACAAGGTAAAAGCAAATGGCGAGAAGTTGAACAGTGGTCAATTAGATACGTGAAAAAAAGAATGAGGAAACCCTCAGAGAGTCAATAACATAACAGCATATTGGCAACCGTGAGCGCTTCCTTATGCAGCGTTCACGCTATTATAACAAGAGCTCACTGGAAAAATCACCAATAAAAATTGCTGTCATTTAAGCTATGAGGAGGCCTCATGCGTCGGAGAGCAGCTATTTGATTCTCAGAAGGGGCTAAAAGCGAATTAAACAAATAATTCATAAAACCTCGATCAACCCAGAGACAAGTTTTACCTATTTGATTGTTTATCACGCCCGATTGAATAAAATCAAATTTCTATGCATTTTCTGCCTCATTTTATGCCAATCATCAAAACATTCCCGTGTTTTCTGGAATGATTTCTGCTAGAGCATAAAAATTGTATTCTCATATATTGGCGAGGATAATTTGCAGAAATTTGTACGTCCATATAAATGTTATGAAATATAAAACAATATAAATAAAATGGCTAATTCTTCAGCCATTCAGCCATTATAATCCAATTTAAAGAATAAATGAATTTGTGGTGAGCACCCTAAAGAATGAAAGTTCATGACGTTCATCATGCCCGGACTATCAACTTATTTTATTTGTATTCCAACATACTTCATACATGAATTGCCATCGAGGAGAAGAATCGATCCAATGGAGAGAATATTGGTGAACCCGTGAGTGTATTTTTATAGAGTCGTGTTATTTAAAAACAAAAAATGCTTTTAAGTGCAAAGGGCAAGAATCCGTCTTCATTATTCTCTAATTGTTCAGAAATTGCATCAATTTGAACGGTATTTTCCGCTCTAGCTGGCCTTCAACTCGAAAACCCCCGTTTCTCGTCGGAAAGCATTCAAAGCAGCTCTTGAACGCTTTAGATGAAATAATTTTCCTCCTCGTTTGGAAAATATTTGCTTTGTAGGCCCTTAATGTGTGGGTGATTCACAGGAATCCTACGGCTCTGACATTTCTGAGGAGCGTCTTCCCTCGTGATTTCAACAGTCAACTTTCTCACGCCATCCTTTTACTCCGATGCTGACCTTTGTTTCCAAACATAATCTCCCCGGGTATTTGGGTTATCTCGTTTTGTCACCGTGGCATCTATACTGAGGGCTCTCCTTTTTCTCGCTTCTTCCGAAAACATTTTTAATCGTCGAGACTATTGGAACTATTTCTCGACGAGTCCTCTCGCGTTCCAAGCCGTGGTAGATTGCTCCCCCGTGTCTTGGCTTGTCCTCATAAAGTCTTTTCCGAACATTCCTTTTCCGTCGTCCTCGAGCCTGTGGGAACCTCGGATCCCCCTTTCGGAAGGATTATTCCCGTCGCTTTTTAATTCGAGTTTCATGCGTGATTTACATTTTATTAAATGTCGCGCACTTTGTTTCTCCCACTCTCCTTCTAGTCTTATATCAACAACCGCCCTTCGCTTCCAACTGACGTTTCACTTTATTTTTACTGCTCCTCGTAACATTACGCCCCTTTCAGAGCCGTCCCCTTCAAATTTCGTCTTCGAAACTGCTCAATTTTCATCATCGGGGTTTACGGTCCATATAATAAATGTGCGTACATCCAACTCAATGGTTTTCCTTTCAGGTTTATACCATCATGTGTGGCCTTCGAACAACATTACATGCCACGGCTGAACCAGGAGAATATGGCAGTCCACTATTTTTGAACTTCAATTATTCGGGTTTTATTTCAGTTTCATGTGGAACATAAGAACCAAATTTTTAGTTCGGTATACCTCGGGCAACACTTTCCACGTGCCGCATCGTGCAACAAGTTCCTGGCGCATTTTGGTAGGTTATTCCTTGGATAATCAACCTATGTTTTCATGCAAAAAGTCAATCCCTTCGATTCGGTCCCAAATTTTTTTTTTCTGGACGTTTCAAGGTGGCTAGATCAAAATAAGCAAATGTCCGTCCGCCGTCCACGCCGACTTTGGTAGTTGACAATTTTCTAAAAATCTGAAATTTTGGTCAGGGGTCCGTTCCCGGCTCTAGTTGGTCCTCGAAACTCTTCAGCCCGTTCGGAGCAAATTTGGCCGGGGTAGAGGTAAAAATGTATATTTAGAAAAATGGATTTTCGAGAATTTTTGCGATCTAAGAGTGTGGGGTATTATTTTCCACTAAATTTTGGAGCTGAACCCAATGAAATGGGTCCCAGAACGATTGGCACCCATCAAGGAAGTTATGGGTCAAAATGGGTACTCTCCACCCATTTTGAATATGTGTTTTCGATATTTCTGGTACCTAGGCGTATGGGGAATCCCTTCCACTAAATTTTGGACCCTGAATCGATTGGAATGGGTCTGGGACCCGTCACACTCACTGTTTCCCCCATTTTACCCATGCAGAAGAAATGAGTCTCCATGCGCCTGGTCCGAGGAACAACCAACCCCAGTGAATGAATTTGCAGCGTTTTTGCCCTCTTGTCATGAACATTTAGCAATGCAGCAGAATGAGCTGTATAATTATTCATAGTGTCCAGGAGCATCGGCAATTATCGTGCCTAGACTATGTCAGAAAGTACTGAAGAGGATTTTCTCAAGTGAATAATTCTAAGAGCTATTGCAATAATACATTGCTGCTTAATGTATGAATAGAATAGTTTATGGGAAGAGTGAATGTATAAATCCTGATTGTACTCTCCTTTTAAGGTGGAAAGAATTCGTTGAAGTTTCAAGAGCAATCACAGTGGCCACAACAATGGCCCATTTTCACTAAGGGTTGTCAGTTTTTGTAAGACTCCACACATTTCTTCCACCAACATATCTCTATCCGACCAATTTTCTAATTGAATTCGTTTAAAACGACCAGCAGAAATCTGCAAGCATTTAAAAACGAGGAATATCTGGTCGGCGGAACAAATAGTCAACCAATGGTCTTATTGATTGATGAATAAATATTTCCAAACTAGCAATAGTTCCTCTTCTATGAGCTCCCTGTATCACCCGGCCTATGGGAAGGACGTGCGTGTAAAACGTAGTGTGGCTCCATTATAGCAGGGTCTTATCGGATGGCAAGTGCATACCCATTGTCGTGATGAGGGGATGAAAATTATCCAACGAGACCTTTTCAAGGCCGAACACACTTGTTCCGGAGTATTAGGCACCGAAAGGGCTCTCGAGGTTGGACCGACCTTTACAAGGGCATGTGGCCTTTTTCAACTCTTACATATGCGACCTTGAAAAAAAAGCAGGACGCCGCGCGGTGCCCTTGAGAAAAATATTTCGTGGGGCCCACTTCGGCCCTTATGTTGAGACCGCGTTGCCCCAAGGCATATGCCAAGTATGATCTCATCCTCCCCTCGGTTTTCTCGGCGACTTAACGCGTTTAGCGTGAACAATGGGTTTGTTTCATGATCCTTTTAACAGTGCGGTCATTCACGAGCTTGGAGAGCCCGTTGATACATCACGATGCTTCAAACATTCAGTGGGTTTGCCATTGAAACCGTGAATTCTCCGTTTGAGCAACTTCTGGGCCTTGCTCAATGCCCAGTAAGTCCATACATTGGACGGAAACCATCCCCATTCTACATCCGAACACCTTCATCTACAACTTTTAACACTAAATTGGGTTTTCTCATCAGATTTGTGAACCTACTCGATCTCTTTTACTGTCGACATTTTTTTTTTCGAGTTTCTAGCCATCACTCACACAAAACGCCAAAACTCCCAAAATCAAGTCAGTGTATTAACCGTTAAAAATATGGTCCAATTTCCCATATTCTCAGCCTCGCAAATAGATCATTGAAGGGGTATTTGAGAGTTGAGTTAATTTTGCCGATTCTCCGCATTTTGAGAAAATAATATGAGTGCAATAGATGTTTTTTTTTTGTGCTCCTTTTTATGAGTGGTCACGGGAAAATGTGAAAGTAAAAATATCTTGTACAGACAGGGACCAAATCTCCGAGGACTTAGCTAAAGCCGCCATGTGATTTCCCTTATAGTGCTGCCTCAAGCTTCAAAACATGATATCTTCTTGGACTTCATCCGTAATCTTCTCATTTTCCTCATTGTTTATCCACATATTCAAATAAAAAACGACGAAACCTACGAAAAATGAGCTCCTGAATTGCGTGGGTTGTTTTCGTTGAATAAGAAATCCCTCGAATACGCGTTTCCTCTACGAAACTGGCACAAACCCGTACGAGTTTGTATGAAGACGTCGAAGGGAACGTCCCTTACGGTGAAGGCGAGGGTTGGAGGCATGATTGATGGCCTCCATAGGCAGTTGATTGGAAATTGATTAGAAAATTGATTGATTGAAGGCAAAGACGCGAGGAAAGACGTCCTTTTCTCACCTCCCGAGGGATTTTGAACGCTCGTCATTTACTTTGCACTTATCCCCCGATGAAACCATCTTCCTGTGTGAGGAGACACGTCGTCCTTCTTCCAATGTATTTGCATACTGAGCCACACTTCTGGATTATTTCAACACAACAAATGTTAGTATTGGAAGAAAAATCAATTATTGATCAATTATTTCCACCATTCTTCGATTCTAATAGGAAGGATATTTTTCGTAAGTACTTCTCCGGCATTCGTGATCAGCACTTATTTCAGCATTTAGTTCTCTTTACTGCAATCTATCTTGTTGAGCAAACTTGGTAATCTACTCTGCCTTGTCTTCACCAAAAGGTGGTTTTATGGTTTCTCTTGTGTTGACTAATTCTGCCGAATTGGGTCAGCGAAAATAGATGGCTAGAGCCGGAAAGACCGAGATGGGACTCCTCCCTTCATATTGAGACTAAAATCAGGTCCTTGGGATTCCTCCTACCATGAAAATGGTGGCAAGCACCCTTCAAGTCCTCGTCCTCGATCCTCGGCGGGCAAAACACTTTTCCGCGTTGCCAAGATGCGCCTTCGTCGTCGAGTTTCTGGCAGAGCTTCGAAGGAAAAACTCGAGAGCGGAAGTTGAGCCGAGTAGTTTGGGGTGGGGAGTAATAAGGTTTTCATGTTCCCTTTCTTAGTTCGCGAGCCTCGGAAATGGATTCACCGTGTATTTTGGTCAGTAATACCGTCTTCCGGCGGTGAATGAGAAAATATTCGTCAAATCCAATATTCCACTTTCTAAAGACTTTTTAAATATTTATGCGCGTTATGTATCTTCCCTTCAGGTACGACTTATTCGCCCATAAAAACGCTGTTTTTCTTTTAAAAAAATCTTTAATCGATTAATTCAATGAAATTTGTGAAATCGAGAAACGAAGTTAACACTGCGTTAAAAACCGTTAAAAATCAAATACCACACGCTCCTCTTAGAGGGTGTAATCTTATATTAAATTTCACGCAGAATCCGAATAAAATATGGTCAACCATTTCGAAAAAAAAAACATAGGTTGATTATTCAAGGAATAACCAACTAAAAGTAGTAAAGTCCGCTGGGATGCATAATAAGAAACGCTGCAAATTCATTCACAGGGGTTGGTTGTTCCTCGGACTAGGCGCACGGAGACTAATTTCTTCAAAATGGGGAGAATGGGGGAAATAATGGGTTGGAGGGTCCCTGCCCCATTCCAATCGATTCAGGGTCCAAAATTTAGTGGAAAATGATTCATCCAGTAATTATAAGAATAGGAATTATTCAAGGAACAACCAACCAAAAGGGGAATACCTACATGTTCTGTCAGTTTCCATAATCCCTCACGTTTAATTTGCAGCGAAAGAATTATATATCAGAGTTAAATCATCGTTGAGGAACAAATTACGCATTTTTCTGAACTCAACGGGGTTAATTGGTGGGCATAAATATATTTTTTTCATTGAAATCAATCATTTTATCAGTGTGTGAGAACAAATCATACTTTTACGTAAATAATAAATTGTAATAGGATTGGACGTAGGGCTAAAAAGATGGCAAAATGATTATGCTATCTATTCATTTTATTTTCATTACTTACTCGGAAATCGATCAGGGAACCAGCCATGAAAAATTGGAAAATTTAATAAATGTAAGTAAAATTTGAGATTGAATAGTTGTCGCTAACTCTTCAAGTCCGCTTCTCTTTCAACTTTTCATTTCCAAGTTGCCTGTCTGAGCTGTCACATTTCTTTCTCCCCCTTTTTCATAAAATAGAAGTTGAGCGAGTTTTTTCAGTGAAAAAGCGACTGAAATTCTCGTCGTCTATTTTCCAATCACTCCTGAAAATAAATTGAATTGGGCCGTATTCAAGCCGTTAGTTGATGTTTGGAAAATCGGGTTGCCAAATCAGATTGGAAACTAATCTTCCAAATACCTTTAGATCTCGTTGGATCTACCCGTGTAACCGTTATACGAATTTCAGTAAAATTAAGGTAAACAAGAGTATAAGTGGAATGACGGTCATTCTGTTTTATCGAGGAGGTATCCCATCAGCGTTAGTTTCTACCAACTCTATCTCGCAGGCTGAAATTGTCGTTCATTTCCGTCGGCAATGACTGCGATAAAGATATCTCCCCGAATGGCGACCTATAGCTGAAAAATCCCTTCGGGCTGGACTCCTGATATCGGCAACCAATACCGTAATGGCTCAAGGTTATTGTTCCGACGAAAGTGATAAATCTTCTAGGGACCCCCCCGTAGACCCGGAAAAGGGTTGAAACCCCTAAACTGGACGCTGTGATGTGGAACGACGAAAAGCTTCGGAAGGAAGGAGGTTCGATTTGAAAACGATCGGAATCTAAAAACTCTTTTGGATCCCAGACTCACGAGCAGGTGAGAAACTCGAGTACGGATGAATTCGCAATGAATATCGTGCTCAATTCGGCTGTTTAGAATCATCCTGTGGAAGAAGTTTTGAAGAAGACGAGAGCTTTTGGAGGTTTTTCCAGGTTGGAAAAAAAGTGCTGCGATTGCCTATCGAGATCTGTGGAAATGTAGGAATGTGGGGCATGATTTCAAAATGTGTTTTTTGAAAAATGGATTTTCGAGATTTTTGGCGATCCAGGCGAGTGTGGTATTATTTTTGACTAAATTTTTGACGCTGAATTCAATGAAATGGATCTTGGAACATGGCGCCCTCTAGATGAGGTTGTGGGTCAAAATGGGTACCTATCAACCCTTTCGGTTGTCTGTTTTCGAGATTTCTGGTAGCTAGGCGTGTGGGGTATCATTTTCCACTAAATATTTGACCCTGAATCGACTGGAATGGGTTCGGTACCCACCACACCCACTGTTTCCCCAATTTTTCCCATATTCGACGACTAAGGTGTGTGGGTTTTCAACTAAATTTTGGACGCTGAATCCAATGAGACGGGTCCCGGAACGATTGCCGTCCACCGGAAGAGGTTATGTACGCTGAATCTATTTTTAAATTAGTCTCCATGCGCCTGGTCCAAGGAATAACCAACCCCTGTGTAAGAATTTGCAGCATTCTTGAGTTTTTGAGAGAAGCCGGACGCTACTTTCCAAGATCGAGTGGCCGAGTGAAAACGGCCGACCCGTATCGAGTTGACGTTTTCAGTGGGAAAAAGGGGAAAAAAAATCCGTCAACAAAAGACGGAAAACCCGGAAAGTGCCGTTCCGACAGGTGCACCCACTACATGGAATCGATCCTCTCAAAGGTGCGGACCGTCATGCGATAGCCCAGGAACGGGATGACTGAGATGAAGTGGGACCGGGACTCGCTAGAAAGCCTTCGAAGTGAGCGTAACTCGATAGCCGGGACCTCACAACAGGACGCCGACTACAGGCAGACACAAACATCTACCGACTACCGGGCCGAGTTCCCATCCTAATGTGCATTGCTGATCCGAGGAGGTTCCTACGCCGATATGGAAGCCCAGAGAGCGAGACAGATAAGGGCTTTATTAAATCAACCCAGTTGGGCCCAGCTTCCCCGCCCTTTATGATATATTTGCTCTGTACCCATTATAGTTATCGCGTTTACATTTCTCGGCTGGTTGCTCTCGCGGATTGTTATTCGTACTTCTCACTCATGACTAGAATAATACACGTCTATCTACACTCAAAACTCCTACCAGCTTCGTTCATCCTCCATTTTTTGCCCAATCTAGGAGACGTGTAATACATCACCTGAGTTTTGAAACTTTTATCTTCAATTTGCCAACAGCAAGCACAGCAGTATCATCAGCAAAAGATGCTACAGTGTTCATTTCAGCAATCACTGTTGAACAAGACACATAAAAGTGGGCCAACTACGCTCCCTTGGGGAACGCCAACGTGTATTCTAAACGTCATGTCTTACTCAGAAGAAATTGTCTGATAAGTAGGATTGCAGCAGTACAGCATGTACTCAGCTTGTAGCATCTTTGTGATGTACTTTTCATGCCAAACATCGTCTAATGCTTGAGTTAAATCAAGAAAACGCTGCAAATTTTTCCACAGAGGTTGGCTATTCCTCAGACCAGCAGCTTGGAGACTCATTTGAATTGATTGAGCGTCCAAAATTTATCGGAAAATGATACTCCAAACGCTTTGAAATTCGCTTACGCTCCCGCAGGAACCTACGTAGATCAACAAGTGGAATAAAGAAGAAAAAATACTAAATAAATTGGCTCTGTAGGTGGATGATTAGGTCCAAATCTAATAGAGTTAGGTTGAATTTGAGGAATAATTTGATTTGAGGAAATGCACATTGGCGTTAGCATCTAAGTAAGCACGTAACTAATCTTTTTGCAATTAGTAAAAAATATATTTCGAAACACAAATCATTTATGTTTCCTGACCTGTAATGAAATGACTTGATCAACTCTCAGTTAAAGACTGAATTACCCTAACTGATTCAATACGAACGCCCAACGCGAGGGGAGCCCGACGGCGAAAAGGCTTACAGGGGCAAGAAAAGCCAAAGAAAACGAGGAAGTGTTGACAAAGGGACATTTCGTTCTCGCGGACAAAAGCCGGGTCATCGAGAAAAGGGACGAAAATACCGAGTGGTAGTCGGTCGAGAAAGTTGGAAAGAGCGAGAAGGGAGAACACCCCATTACGGTAACTCTCTGATTCCATTATGTTTCCCTCAGATTGGTAACAACTTGGTAAAATGATAAATTTCTAAACCCTCCCTCGTTGGCCGACTTCGCTGAACCCAGCATTAAAGCGGCCACAATGACGATGGACCATTCTCAACCGGGAGGCCGCTATAGAAATTTTAGCTTGTAGGTACCAATTGAGAAATTATGTAGCTGCGAAAGTAATTTCGCCGTTCTCTTCCTCTTTTTCACCAGGTCTTTTGTCAGAGCTACACAAAAGTTTAGGTAGATTGCCCCCGCAGAATTCAGCTGTATTAAAGAATTACACGTGCATTCCAAATCACATAGAAAACTAATATAGATTCAGAAAAGTATCTTCTCTCGCGATTTAGATGGGATTCAGCCTGAAGAGTAAAAGCAGTGAAAACGAAGAAACTCATTCCTTCTGTCCCACAAGAGCAATGTAAATGGGCTGCACTCATAAATGGCGAGCTTCAGAGTCAATAAAAATGATAATTAACAAATAAGGGCTTTAAAATTATTGGAAATATCACAATAAAACCCATCAAGGTTGGCATTTTGTGTTAAATCTGAATATGAGTGATTTTCTCGAAATATTGGCTATCAATCAAAATGTTTTATAAAAATCTTGAAATAACTAAGCTTAACAGGAATTTACTTGTGTTTTGGCGGTACATTTTTGAAGATTACATCTACAGCTTTCAGGACAGTTTTGGTTGGTTATTCCAGGAATAGGTTGTTTATGTTTTCAATAAAAAATTCAAACTCTCCGATTCGGCCTAAATTTTTTTTTCTGGGCGTTTCAAAGTATCTAGATCAAAAAAGTCAAATGTCCGTTCGCCATCCACGCCGACTTTGGTGGTAGAAAATTCCAAAAAATCTGAAATTTTGGTCAGGCACCCGTTTCCGGCTTTAGTTGGTCCTCAAAACTTTTCAGCCCGATCGGACCACATTTGGACGGGTAGGGGTCAAAATGTGCACTTCGAAAAATGGTTTTTCGATATTTTTGGCGATCTAGGCGTGTGGGGTATCATTTTCCACTAAATTTTGGACCCTGAATCGATTGGAATGGGTCCGGGACCCGCCACACCCACTGTTTCCCCCCATTTTCCCCACGTTGAAGAAATGAGTCTCCATGCGCCTGGTCCGAGGAATAACTAACCACTGTGAATGAATTTGCAGCGTTTTCCCTCTACGATAAATGCATTTCTCACCCCCTTTTTCGCTCCCTAGAACCTTGCTTGATAGATTTGCATCCCTCGCCAAAAAGTCTTTAATAAATTAGGTACATATGTACGTATTAAAGAGTAGAGTAAATATAGAGAAAATAACTCTTGAATGCTAAAACAAAACTGAAAACTGATTACAGGCACATTCTCTTCAGTTGAGAAGGTGATAAGGGTTGGAACGCGGAGACGAGTTGGTCGAGCCAAAACCTGACGAAGCTCATTTTGACCAGTTGTGCTCAGACGAGACGATTTCTCTCCGGTTCGGGTCGCACCTGCCGTTTCGCGGGCCAACGGGCGATTTCCTGTGATTTGAGATGCGGGCACCGAACACAGTTTGAAATATTTACTTATGGAATACGGATTCGTATGTTCAGCGGTGCAGCCGCTACTTTTGTAGAGTCTTGTAAGAGAAATTCATTTCTTTATTGAGAAGGAATAGGAATGAAGAACTAACAACATTCTTGTGCATTTAAAAGAACTCAATTTACATCTCAATCATTGACTACCCGATAGATGATAAAAAATACAAATAATTAAAACGCTGCGAATTATTCTATATTGGCTTATTATTCTTATTTGTATTAATCTTTATTACCTTTAGGGTCCCCAGAGAAAGTACCTTCATACTTTAAAGAAGGAAAAAGAAGTGGACCAGCATTTTTCCTCCTCAAAAAGTAGGTACCCGTCGTCAAAAGACCCTTCTTCACCCAAAAATACCCGATTTCGGTTCAGCCGCAGTCTTTTCGCGACCAGCTGTGGCTCGTCGGCAAAATGTGAAGAATTTGTGAAAACTGGAAAACAGTGTAAGGAGCCTGTTCGGGACTTTATGAATGGATTCAGCGTACAAAGTTTAGTTGAAAATGATCACACACGCCTATATCTCTCGATAGTTATAAAGCCCACATTCGAAATACACATTTTTCCTTATACCTAAAGAAGATAATTTTCTAAAAATCTGAAATTTTGGTCATCGACCTGTTTCCAGCTCTAGTTGATCTTCAAAAATTTTCAACCCGACTGGACCAAATTTGAGGAGGGTGGGGGTCAAAATATGTTTTTTGAAAAATGAATTTTCGAGATTTTGGGCGATCAAGACGTGTGGGGTATTATTATCGACTAAATTTTGGACGCTGAATCATATGAAATGGGTCCCAGAACTATTGGCACACACTTGAAGAAGTTATGGATCAAAATGGGTATCTTATCACCCATTTTGAATGTGTGTTTTTGAGATTTCTGGGATCTAGGCGTGTGGGGTATCATTTTCCACTAAATTTTGGAGGCTGAATCCAATGAGACGGGTCCTTAAACGATCGGTGTCAATGGAAGAGGTTATGGGTCAAAATGGGTACCTATCTACCCATTTCTGTTATTTTCTTCTCGACACGGCCTCAAATCTCTGCATTAGGATCAATGGCACGGTCATTCGATGTATACAAGGAGGATCGACCCAGGTTTTCGAATTCTGTATACACTGTAATCCCCTAAGCCTTCGAACCGATTCATGAACACGTTCCATGCCGACACACGGCCTAACTAACGTTCACGTTCCGTCAGTTCACATTCACCTGTCGAGAATTAGTCGAAGGGAAAACGAGATGACGATCGTAAAATATTTACCTCCTCCACAACTCAAAACTACTTACTTGGCCGTTTTTCTCATCGCGGTTCCGTTGTAACCTTTACGACTGTAATCCTTGAATCATGAATTCGTAAATGGTAAGCGATTACTCCCTTGCCGTGATGAACAGTCGCGTTTCTCTCGTAAATTATCAACGCTTTCAAATTCATTTATCGCCCTTTCACGCGGTGCTAGAGCTACACTATAGTTAATCTGTTCCTGAGGTGGAGAGTTCCTATTGATGTTTCTAGAAAACATTCCGAGAAAAACTTTCTTCTTTTTTCAACTATATCAATAAACAACTCAGGTAGATTTTTTTTTAAACAATTAAAACGTACGATTTACTATGAAAGATTATTTATTCTTAACTGAATCTTCGATACTTTTTGATGGATTTTAAAATTACACTGATTTGAAAAATCGTTGATAATCTTTGGAAAATGTTCAATCTTTCTTTTTTGCAATGTATCAATCGGTATTCAGCATAGATGTTATACTTTTGATGCCCAATACGCTCATTGCCAACCTGATCATTATTCACTGACAAATGAATGGACGAACACGTCACATCAGTTGATTGAAGAAACCGCTTTTCCCCTTCCAACAAAAATGGAAAGGGCTTAAACTCCCGGTTTTTGAGCATTTAAAGCCTGGAAAAAAAGCGGGCAAAAGCGTCTCTCGTCCGGACAATGCGATCATAATTCCATTGAAGAGGAAGCAGTTGGCTGGGAGCTTGAAAAAGCACGCACCAAAGGGAGTTGAATTACGTATCCGCATGTTTTGAGTGGCTTCTATACACAAAGAGATTTAAAAAAAGTTTATTTGGAATTGATACAGCGACTCTCACTTTTTTAAATAACGAGATGAATCTTTTTCGGCTGTCAAAATTAACTATTTCCACTCAGATTGAACGAACAAATTTAATACCTTCATAAAAGGGCGAACGCTTTTAGCTCGGTGTTTTCAATTAAGTGGATTATTGAACAAGTAGTGCAGCTATTCGTCAAAAATCATTCAATATATCAAATATGCTTAGGGCAAAACGGCAAGATTAAGACTCGAGATAAGACTCAAGATAAGTAAGGATAAGACTCGGCATATCTTATACTCGTGTCAGAACCAAAATTCATAATCAATTCTGCAATTTTTACTGGTTATTCCTCTAAAAGGCAGAACATCTTCTTTGTATTGTAAAGGGGATAAGATCTGCTTTAAATGTTTGTCTCCTCTGTGATCTTTCCATCAGCTCTGGGCACTTAATTGGGATGAAATTAATGTGCCTCGTTCTTCAAGAATCGTTCTCACGCCAAGTTTGAAGCGTCTTCGGCATTCAAGGTATCCGACCTTGTCACCGGCTATTAACCAAAGGCGACTGCGTGCTTGAAGAAAACTATTCCTCGTGAAAGGTTAGGCCCCGCCATCGAGGGATTTTATTTTGATAGGGAGAAAAATAAAAATCAACGTGGGTAAGTTTTTTGAAACGGGATTTACCACAATCGAAAAAAGAGGCTGAAATATCAACGTTTAAAAATTCTGAGGATGTTTCTCATCAGCTCCATTTAGAGATTTAGGGAAGCAGAAGGTGATATAATCCATCCTAAAGTAAGCAGCAAAGCGATTGGCTAAATGAAAAACAAATTCAATTACCCAGCATTTGTCTGGTGTAATTATAAGAGCTATCACCACCATCTCTAACTCTTGGAACAATACTCAAAAACCGTGAAATTACTGCATAGTTCGCATTTGCTCGAGAAATACTTGAAAATTTAGGGACAAACGGTAATTGGAACAGAACGACTGTTCAGCCAGGAACGGCATAAGCAAGCAGTTTTTAAGCTCACTGTACTCGTTCATTGTGTAAAAGGCAAGGTCATAAGAAAAAGGGTTGGGTAATGAAAAGTAAACAGACTCGAGTAGAGGAAAAATTCACCGAGCGGATCACATTCAAGCTTGATTAAAATTAGCCAAAGCGGTTCAAGTTGAAGTACGAATTAGGAAGTTCCACGTCCGAAAATTGGTTCAAGAAAAAACCATCAAATGATTTTCATTGTGATAGATTAAGTTATTAGACGCCGCTGAAAGCAAGTCGCGATTTCTTCATCAAATTTAACGAACAAGCAAATTGGGAAGTCAACTTTTGACTGGATGAAGAGCGAGAAGGCCCTTAGAAGTTTTCGTACCAGATTTAACTCAAACAACTTGCTACAACTTTCCAATTGATTCGCAGGATTAGCTCCTCTCGAAGGCCTAAAACCGATCGTTTGCGCGAGTAATAAGAAAAAAATTAAACCTCTACCAACTTTAAGTTTGAGAGTACTTAGGAGATTAAGGTTCCAACGGTTAACGAAAGGAGTTCCAACTTAACCATGAGACCTTCAGTATAATGTTGATCATTAAAAGATACATTTCTGATGTCAGCAATATTTTTCTCTGGGAAGATATTTGTGAAGGAAAACACGAACGATTGTTAATTGATTAGGATTGTTAATGTTTGAAAGTGGTTTTCAAAACATGGTTTTCTTCAGAGGCCCGCGTTCCTACGACTTCCATTTCATCATTTTGGTATACTCCATGTAAGGAAATCCATTTGATTCAAAGCCCTGAGTGAGCCCCCTCCCTTCCCCCTCCACTATGAAGTCTTCCTAATTGAGAGCAAGATGGATTGGGTCGGCACATATCCTTTGAAATCGAGTTAGTAACAGCTTTATTAAGATTATCAGAGATGGATTTCAAGGTGGATAACAAGAACAGCTGACGAAGTTACCGCTGAAGAGAGGCGCTTGTCAATCTAGATGCGAAGTCAGTGCGTGCGGAGATCGGGTATGTTGTCGCGAAATGTCTATCTCCGAGACAAGGCGCCATATGCTGCGAGGAAGGTAATGAATTCCGGGGAGATGATTGGATTACGAGATAGGAAATTGTAAATCGAGTGAGCTTGTGTCAAAATTTGGTATTCTCGAGTCGCAGAGTCGCGATAAATCTCGAAAACTAGGCTCAAGTCCTTCATAACCAGATAAGATTCTCAGAGGAAGACAAACACCAAATATAAAAGATCTCCCCAGAGGCCGCGCCCGAAGTTCATCCGTCTCTCAAAAAGCACGTCTTTCTCGGAGATCTTCAATCCCTCACTGGGGCGGCGAAGAGCAACAGAAAATGAGAAGCTATGCCCTACCGCACCCCAGGGCCCTGTGGAGGGCTGATCTTTCACCCTGTTCGTAACGACCACAACATACATCCACACCAGGGCTGAGAAAGAAGAAAGAGAATCACAATAAATAAAACGAACAACTTTTATTGCCCTAGCGCGTATTTTTCACCATCTCCTGTTTTAGGTTTGAGAAGGTAGGAAATATCGACGAGCCTTCCCTTCGCATTGATGTTACCTACTATTTGAATTTCAAAGCAGCTTGCGGGCGACCTCTCTTAACATAACACATACCATTGTCGTCGAGTTACCCATCTCATCTCTCATCTCGCAACCGTACTCTTTCAGAAGGCGTAAAAGGTCATGTTTTTACAGTATATTCTAGAGAAGATTCTACGTTCTCGTGGCTCTCTTTTTATTCTATCAATTCATTTCATTGTTCCTCGATTACGACTATATGCACCATACATGTCAGGTTCAAACGAATGCTTCCCCATGGCCTAATGGAACTAACCCCTTACATCTTACCCCCACAGTGGATTACAACTTGAACTACCTCTATGAGATTTCAGGGGCATTTATGCCCAGAACAAATAGACAAAGCTTTATTTCTTCGGTAGATTACATAGGAATGGATTTTTTTTTCAGACTTTATCCAATTTTGCTCCAATTGCCAACGCCATTTTGGTTGGTTATTGCTTAACTATGTTTCAATCTCTCCGATTCGGCCCAAAAATCAGTAAATGTCCGTCCGTCCGCCGTCCCCGCCGATTTTGGTAGCACAAAATTTTCTAAAAATCTGAAATTTTGGTCCGGGACCCGTTTCCGGCTCTAGTTGGTCCTCAAATCTTTTCAGCACGATCGGACCAAATTTGGGCGGGGTAGGGGTCAAAATGTACATAGAAAAATGGTTTTTCGAGCTTTTGGCGATCTAGGCATGTGGGGTATCATTTTCCATTAAATTTTGGACGCTGAATCCAATGAAATGGGTCCTGGAACGATTGGCGCCCTCTGGATGAGGTTATGAGTCAAAATCCATAACCTATATACCCATTTTGAATATGTTTTTTCAAGATTTCTGGTACCTAGGCGTGTAGGGTATCATTTTCCACTAAATATTTGACCCTGAATCGATTAGAATGGGTCCGGGACCCGCCAGACCCACTGTTACCCCCAATTTTCCCCATGTTGAAGAGATGAGTCTCCATGCGCCTGGTTCCAGGAGTAACCAACTCTTGTGTAAGAATTTGCAGCGCTTTGTATGGTAACTAAATAGGAAACGCAGTCAGTTCTTTCTTCACGAAATCACACCCTATTAACACTTCGTCTTTCCGGTTATTCAGTCTTGGCCGACATTTACATTCTGGAGGCAGATTCGGCTCATTGTTTGAATAGGGAACCCCTCCCGTTTAATAGCCAGGATGTCCTTGTGGCGTATTAAAGCTAGTCAAGACCCGCAAGCGTTGATACGGTCGTTTAGACACCATACCGGACTCTAGCAGAGGTTCCGAATACACTGGCAGAACTATTTTTCGTTAATTAATTTTAGAAGCGTCGAAGCCATTGCGATTGAAAATCACCTTCGGTATTATCCAAACCTGAAATGAACGCTTTACAATCAAGTTCATTTAACTAAAAGGCTGAATAATCGTTTCGAAAGACCTTCGACGGTTCGGTGGCCTGGAAAGTGTTTATTAAGTAGATCAAAACCCCATCTAGAGCGGTTGCCGATGAGCTTTTCCATCGAGAGAATTCCTTCAGGTTAAGACCCTTCAGAGGTGGAGTTCCCGGAGAGGATCTGCAATATCCGCCACCCTAGGATTCCAGAATTGATGACGCAATATTGATTCATCGTGGACAGGGCATTTGCGTAAAGTGCCTTCTAATGACCAGAATGAAGACCTGAGTTGTGGTAAATGGCCACATTTGATTGATTATAAAGTGATTTTGAGTCATTCAACGTCCTGATTCAGCCGGATTGTTTGGTTTGCCGGAATGGGAGTGACTGGTGCTGTTTCTCGGGTTACTCGGTAGAACCCATGTTCAGGACCATAAAAAGGTTTAGGTTGATCTTTCAGGACCATGAATAACTCGTAAATCCCACTAAGACGCGGACGTTTTTCGCTTTAATTTGACGTTTGCCGCTAGCAAAGGGCCAAGCTGAGCCCTTCCCGTCTGCTTCTCATCCACCTAAAAAACTGGCATTTCGGAAGGGCAGATGCTCACCGACGTGAAGGAATATGAGATAAAAACCTCATTAGTTTTTCCGCTTACAGCCGAGGACGCTCCCATCTGCCCTAAATGAAAACGATTCGTTTCATCTCTTCATTTATCAATGTCTTCGAGGGAACGAAGAACAAAGTCGAACGATCAACTGTGAGTCTTTTCTGGTAAATTTTGGAAGACAGGAGCTGGAAAAAAGTTGATTCCAAAACAATTTGCAACGTAATGCTACCCGGCAAGTGCTTCGTGTTGTCGCTGCATTGTTAATCCTCCATTCCTGCATCATACACCACCCTCCTTAAACATCCCGTTCCTAATTACCCACTCTTCAACTTCTTTTATTCTCGTCATGAATGGAGGTAACGGCCATGTAATCCGGTACAGTAGGAAGGAATGACGTGAAGTTCCAGCTTAAGTTAGACGGTTTTCTGTTACTGGAAAAACTGTTAGTTGAAACTGACGTGGCTACCCTCTTAAAAATTAGGTTAGGAGTGAATTCTAGATTTGAGCCAATGCTGCAGAGAAACGCTCTTCAATGTGGCTAGTCCGATAGCCCAAATTCATAATTCATAACGCGTTTAGGGAACCATATTGACTCGTAATATTGTGTCCACCTCGAAATCCAGGTCGGTTGGAAAGGTAAACTCTAAGTGATTCAAAACTCCGCCCCTTTTCCAAAACCACACCACTGTTCCTAATAGGATTAATGAGAAGAACTGAATTATTCCTACCTACAGATCCGATAGGATCCAAATTCAGCCCGAGGGTTTCACCGGTTTTAGCTGCCCTAACCCAATAAAAGCTCTCACCGTCGACCTCGCATTTTCACGGTTGGGACGAGGGCAATAGAGATGGATTTGAGGGTGCTGGGTGGGGGAATCGACGGCCCTCATTTAGGAGTAGGTACGTCTGAACTTAATTTCGCGTTATTCTAATCCGCTGTGAAGGTGAGTGAGCTTGGATGAAAACACGAAGTTGTCAATAATTTGTGATTGGTGGAGTATCAAAAGTTTTGACGAATGCCAAGGAATTAATTAACGCTTACCACATGAATTTACCAATTTATTTCTCCCACAGGCTCGGGACTAGAAGATTCAAAAGTCGTCTATTATCCTTTTGGGTTACAATATTAAGATCAAATTTGTTCAAAAAGGATTTTTCTCTAAAACTATTGCAATTTTTCGCCAATGCTCCACAGCTGTGTCAAGTTACTCTCCAGAATTAATTTCATGGGGTTCGTTAATCGGGAAGCAGACTTTGTCTGTCTCCTGGGCTTTTCCTCTTCTCCCACGAAAAGAGAAGAGAAAATCCGGAGGACGAAGTGATCCCTGGATGGTTCATCGGGGTCAATCCCTATCCCCCACGGGAAACCCTGTTAATCGACGAGATGCGGATACGAACTTCATACCTCAACCGCGAACGAGGAGGATTTCTGCAGAGGAAAAACTTCCCTTTTGAACGAACGTGACTAGAATTTCTACGAGAACGGTTCGCTTGGGTTGAATTGGCAATCAAGATTCGTGAGGAGGGATTTATCGAAATGAAGCTACCGAATGCTGCAACGGATTGGACACCTCTTGAGTAGATTCACGTTACGTCTTCTTTTTTCGAGTTAGGTGATTTGTCGTCAGTGGGTCAGAAGTAGTTCGCAATTAATTTTCTGAATAGCTCACCAATCTGCTAAGACGGAGACACCAATGAGGCGCAGGAGCATGAGGTTATCCCCACTTGGTATTAGGTCCCTTAGGTCCTGAAAACCTCAAGAAGGCTTGGTAAAGCAAGAAAAGTTTTTTGTTTTCTCTATTCCTGATCTTCTGGGGTATTTTGAAAATTAATTTTGAATGCCCTTTTCAGTAGAGTTATACTGATGTTGAATGCTTGGAGGTCTATTTGTAATTGAATGAGTGTTGCTGAGCCTTTTCTCACGTCAGATCAGGTTTTGCATAGTACTGACAGAATAAGCTGACATAAGCGCGTTCGAATGTGAGCGCAACCGGATACTCTACCTCGACAAACAAGATTTGCACAAGGTGGACTATTCAAAATGAGATTCGAAGGCAGAATAAACGAACATAATGAAATCCGATAGTCCTCTTTTTAAAGGGGGCTCATCTTAGAGGGGGGTTAAAGAGCGGAAGATGGTGAGAGAGGATCCACCTGGGCGGAAGTGTTGGCCAACTGGGGTGAGGTGTGGGTGACTGGTGAGGGGGCACAAAGACGATGCCAGAGAGAAGAGATGAGACTCCAAAGAGAAGAGATGCGAGGGGAAATGGCTCGCGACAAAAGGGCCCAGCACCTCACAAAGGGCTCTGATTCGGCTGGTGCTCGAAGGCTTGGAGGACTTGTGCCGTCGATTCGTCGAGCAAGGACGAGTCTTTTGCTTGAATAGGAATTAAGGGACGTTTTGAATGCGACGAGTGCATCGAGGACTTCATTTGACCTCGATCAGGATCCAATCACAAGTAGTCATAATCGAATGAGCGCGGCCCTCCGTCAGTACAAATCCAGACAAGCAGAAGCCATACAAAAACTCTCGTTTTAATTGTCTTTCGTCCTTAGTCATCAATTTGCCCATCCATTTACCATATCCACTCCTGGGTGCAGTACCTAAAAGATTCAGGATCATCCTTTGGATCACCCGTACAAAAAAAAAAATCATTGACACCAAAATTAAATTTGTTTTGTTTTATAAAAGCGAAGTACTGAGCATTTGATGCAATTAGTAGTTCTTCATGGCACTAGACAATGGACAAACTTGTATGATAAAATACCTAGAAATATCCGTTTCAGGGTTAAATAACCACGTTTAGAAAAAAAGTTTCAAAATCATTTACAAAATTCGACTTTTGGTCCGAAAAGGGTTAAACGGAAGAAATTTGCTCCGTAGGGGCGATAGTTTAATAATCAATTTTTACATATTAAAAGCTGCACTCGCGCAATAATTCCAGGAATTCCTCGACATTGAATTGTTTCCAATACAGTGAACAAGCGGAGCACTTATCACTCGAGTCGACACTGAATCTCCGTCATTTTCTATTAGTGGATTAGTAGTTTATCGATCTCTCCAACATATTGAAGCTTTTCCTCGCTGCCTTTGTTCACGGAGTGTTGAGATAGAACCACTCGTTTACAACTTCAATAGGCGATGATTATCTTCCACTCGTCAATTTGTAAAAGATCGGTAACTCGATCTACAAAAGCGGCAACCCGCATGATATCAAACGCCACTTGTCGAGGTCTTTGAAGTTGGCAATGAAGTCACAAATTTGAAGGTCTCAAAGGCTACACCATACTTGGTGTTTCTGAAGACTAAGAGAACCCGCATCCTTCAGGACAGAGGTTTTAAATGTTAATTCAAGGCTTCGTTTAGTATAAATGATAATTTTCCGAGCTCCAAGTCATTTATTAACTCCCAGACAGAATACCTACCGATCATCTACTATCAAAAAGGGACTTTGAGATGAAGCGTCTGTTTACAGTGAAATGGGACGCCCTTCAGGCGTAATAAGATCCAAGTGTTTAAGGCTCTCATTCAAGGAAAAAGGTGTTAGCATTAAGAGATACGTTCCTTGAGAATCGATAGGTAACTCATTTGTCGACAGCTTCATCCAAGCTTGTTCCAAAGACGAGCGCCACCTTGTTTGGAAACGATTTTCAATTCTCTAGAACTCCGCTGTTTTTAGTGTGATGACCCCGCGTAGGAGGATTTTCTCGGTATTAAATTTAATTTAACGACTCCCTTGAGTTGAGAAAACAAGCTGGGCATAGAAGGTAAAACCGCTAAACGAGGCTTAAGCAGCTCTGAGAAAAGTGGAAAGCCTTATTACTCCACCCGCAAAAAACGGTTTTCACCGAAGAAACGCAACGAGTTAATTAGTATATCCGTAGAATAAAAACGATATTCATAAATATTTAACGGATTTTCCATCCCCACCCATCGTTATGGAAGAAGTCTCAAACATGATTTCGCTTTTCAAAAAACTTATCTTGATACGACTATGGTCCTGAAAACTATGGCAACGTGAGCTGATTGCTAAGGAGCTTACCATTCTTCTATTAATTGGAAAGACGTAATCAGGCTTCATACTCATTCCCTCTGACGAGCGGTAAAAATAACTTTTCTCAGTTAGGATTAGTTACGTTTAGTTCAAAATATCCAACCTAATTCATCTGGGATTCAGTTGAGAATATTTAAGAAAACGATATAGAAGGAATCCTTTCCATTTTTATGAATTTTTTGAGTAACAAAGGAAATAAAATGAATAAATTTGGATCTTTGTAAGCCAATTTTTATTGTAATAATTTTTGAAAACTGCTGGCTTTACGATTTATTTTTGAAAATTATCAGATTTATATATGTCTTGTACGAGCCTTTTATTGCCTTATGGGTACTCATTTCTCGCTAATTATCAGATATATTTCACGTTGGTCCCATTTTTACACAGATTCTATCTTATCTATGTTGTAAGGTACCGTTATTTAGATGCAGTATGGCCTGCAGGTTATCAAAGAGGCTTTTCAGCTCATCCGTCCGTCCTCATCTACCATCCCACCAATGATGTCTCCCTCCCAACAGAAGTAAGGACCGCGAGAATCACACATCGTTCTACGCCTCGGCTATTTTTACTTTTTCTCCCAGCTCAGGCGGCCTGGAGACCACGGCAGGAAGATCCTTCCATGGAAAAGGACGTGACGAGGTTCGACTTGATCCTTTCGGAATAGGTTGCGATCGTGACCCTTCTAATCCGTGGGAAAAACTGTGTAATTGTTTGCCCTGTTCTTAGGTAATTGTCCGAAGGGGGCGTCAAGGGTTTGGGATGAACATTTGGGACCCCATCTTCTCACCAGAGACCACCAAAACATGAGAACTCGTACCCTGTTCGACGGTTCCCTGGGGTACGACGTTGTACGTCCATTTCCGAGGGAATTTTTTCTCTTTCGGGGCTCGGGGAAGAGATTTATTGTCCAGGTATAATGAAGAAGGCAAGCGGTCGGTTGTTTTCAAGAGGTTTATGATTGGCCGGGTTAACACTTTACGGATGAGTTATGTAGGAAAATTAGATATTTCCTAGCCAAAAACTCATGGGGAGGATCGTGCGAGCACTGAAGCGCTCATGTTGAACGTGCTGATCTTTAGCATAAAAGTAATTTCAAACTTCGTTGAGATGAAAAATTCGGAGATTTATGGCAGTTTTCAAATCCTGCCAACTCAGCTGAAAAAAATACCTACTCATGCTCATGTAGCTACAATAAAGGATTAGGCAACATTGATGGCGACAAATAGTGTTCCAGAAGATCAACGATGGAATTCAAGCAGCTCGAAACTGATTTTTGGAGTTATCGAATGTATGAGCTCTGAAGAAATATTTGGGTAACACTTGATACCATGCAGACAACCCTCATAGTGTGGTCATATTCAGCGGTAGGAATTGTGGAAGAGCCGACTGGAAGTGTCACGCTTTCTAAAATCATTTATTTACCTTTTTGGCAATATTTTCATTTTATACGTATTTAATGACTTTGTTCGTTAATGAGAAAATGAGACAAATTATTGGGCAATACCACAATCTGTCTCGGCAACGGCCAGACGTGTCGGAAGAGCAACAAATCTGTTTGGATTTTTTCCCAATGATACAACGTGGCGTCGAGATTTGGAAGGTAGAAAAGGCCCTTCAATGGGTAGAGTCGGCAAAAACGGCAAGGGTGGATTTGACGAAGAAGCGAGCGAATTTGAATAATGTCGTTTTCGAGATTCCATTTTGGGTCTTCCCATGGTGGAGCTAAAGGCTCTGTAAACCGAGTGACTCGTTGCGGCGGTCCTCACGAAGTGATCACATTTCTATCAGGAGTTTCCCAGGAAAAGACGAGAAAATTTTCTTCCCCCTCCCTCCTATCATGAGAAGGCAAAGCGGCGCCTTCTAATCTCATTTTCGCTGAAGGAATTTAAAGTAGAGATCGTCAAGGAGAGGACTTCCCCACGCCATTTAACTTGTCTTGGCTGGGAAAGTGTTCTTTGGCTCTGAAATTCAGTCGAATTTTGTTTGCTGCAAAGCAAAAATCAGAGTTACTTACCCATATAGTAATGCAGCTCCTGCTATTCCTCCTCCACACTGAGCTATGACGAACATCAGTCCTCGAAGAAGAGAAATATTCCTCGTCAACGCCATGGCTATGCTTATAGCGGGGTTCACATGAGCACCTGAAATGAAAGGAAGAGTTTAAATTTCAAGAATTCATGATACTGCAAGAAAAAAAAAACACACACAAAAACAAATTAATGGATAAATACCAAGTTTTCCTCTTTATAGGGTGCGAGGAAGACGTCAAAGTCCTCTAAATAATAGAGTCGATCCCCCTTTGGGAATTGGGCGCAAACTGCCCTTAGAAAGTAGGGTTGCGTTTCAGTTGAGGTGAACTTGGATAAGGGTGGGTCTTGAATAAAACAATGTCCAGGAAGTGGAACAAGGTGGTATAAAGGCCTGAGTTTCCAGTTTGAAAACATCCCCTTCTCCTCGGTTTTCTTGAATTGTTCATCGCCATAATCTGGGCGATCCACCGAAAACACGTTCCAGGCTCGTCCTCTACAATGAAGTCTAGGGCTACAAAGGATGGAAACTTTATTGGGGAATTGGAATAAGATGCTAAGGCTTGTGAATGATTAATTCTCATATGTATTGTCTAAAGAGTGCGTGGCGTCCATTCATCAAGTAGCCTGAAAAAGAGCCACGACCGCCTCCATATCAACATTCATCCATCGTCTGACCATTCACACTACGAAAGGATCCTAAAAACGAATGATCCCATCGTATTGAGGGAGGAAAAGAAGAAAAGCGACTTTGTCATAAAGAGGCAGGAACTGTCAACAGAGGACAGAGGAAAGATCCTTTTTGGACTAACTGCTCGAGATTCACCCTTGGCCTCCTCCAATTTGAACAAAGAGCCCGGGGGTGGGAAACCTTCGGAAAAAAAGGTCTTCAAGAATTGGCTCGCTTTAGCTTCGAAAATAGGTCGCCCAAGTCATTATGAGCATGAGATATTCCGACGGTGTCCACCATTTAAAATGCGTATTCGCTCATCAGAAGAAGAAATCACAAAAACACAACAATGAGAAGTAAAATATATTTTTCTTCGATAAAACAACTCTACACAACTCAACCATCTCTGGCTCCATCGCCAACGATTCTTCCCAAAAAATAAACGTTGAAAAAACGTTTAAATCGAAAAGGGGTTACAAAAGGCACAACCTTCCGTGTGAGTCGATAACTTACGGTTCGGTGGATAAAAACGAGGGATGGTAAAGAAATGTCAGAAAATTGCCTCAAAACCGCCCTCCAACGCTGATAAAACGTTCTGTTCGTGTTTGTGTGTAACAATCGAAACACGTATTTATACTCGATAGTTGATGTGGAAAATTCCTTATTTTGATGTGACAGGCAAATAACAAAGAAATTGACTTCGATAACGACCTTGTTGAGATTATGAATTATTTGGGGGAAAAATTATTCGAAAAATTATACTACAGTGGTTCATTATTCTACGTTAATCTTGATCGAGTGGGAAGGTGTATATTTGAGGTCAACAGAGTAATTTATTGCAGTAAACATTGCAAATTCTTTTATAGGGGTTGGTTATTCCTCGGACCAGGAGCATTGAGAAAATGGAGGAAAACAGTGAGTGTGACGTATTCAGAACTCATTCCAATCGATTCAGCGTAAAATTTAGTGGAAAATGATACCCCACACGCCTATGTACCAGAAATCTCAAAAACCCACTTTTGAAATAGGTAAATAAATACACATTTTGACCCATAACCTCTTCCGGTCGGTGCCAATCGTTCTAGAACCCGTCTCATTGGATTTAGCGTCAAAAATTTAGTGGAAAATGTTCCTCCACACTCCAATTGGCGAAAAACAAGAAAATCCATTTTTCAAAAAACACATTTTGACCAACCGAAATTCGAATAAACGGTCAATCGATTCTGCGTAAGAAATTTTGTTTAAAACAACACCCCACAAATTTCTCCGGAAATGTCAAAAATCCATTTAAAAAAAATTGTATCCATACTCTGCCTACATTTGTAGCGGTCTAAAAATGAGTTATGCGCAACTGGAACTCGAATTATGATTCAGATTTTTTTAGAGTATTTCAATGGGCTTATTCGACCAGTTCTAATCTTGAAAAATTGATGTATGAGAACAATTTTGAAATTTTTGGGTTAATTCATTTTTGCTTTTACGAATACAAACCTGCATTTTTCCAGAAAAATGAACGAAAGCGATTCAAAAATATTCATTGTGCAATGGATCTACAAACTGGACATAGAATCAGCGAAAATATTGAATTTTTCTACAGTATTTTCGAAAATCTGCCAATACACATAATCTTCAAGAACATTCTCGTCTAAATCAACACTTGTCGTTTAATGGAGGAAAATTTTCTTGAAATGGTTACCGTTTGTTGCGCTTAATCGCGCAGCTTCCCAGTTCGATCAAACTACGGCAATATATTTGAACCGTGAAGCGTCTAAATCACCGTAATTACCTCAAAACGCGCTTCAACAAAACTAATCTCGCTCCGACGGTTAAGGGAGAATCCTCTGGGACTGAGGGTTATTCTCCGAGAGGTGGTCTCAATGACCGACGGCTTCGAATTCCATCCTAGCTCCTAGCAGCCCATCCAAACATTCATCAAGTTGCAAGACCGCTGACGCGTTCGTACCAGATACGAACTTGGAAGATGGCAGATCGATCGGAGTTTCAGGAAGAGGGGAATAGCTTCCTCGTGGAAGTATGTGGAGTAGGTTTCGTATTGCATTCGCCCTCAGTCACTAGATAGGTTTAGTTTAGTTCATTTTATCTGAATAAATTTGGTTCGTTGAGTTACAGAATCATATAAGGATTTCTTTCGAAGGAGTCTTGCTCGTAAATCGGATCTTCTCTCTCGGTTGGAATCAATATTATTATAATCCCTTCTGACCTGGAAGGGTTATTCCACGTGGCCTCATATTTTAAAGGAGTATTTCCTTCATCGCCGGAAACCGAACCGCTCTTGACCGTGTCAGCATCCTGATGAACCGCCATGTGAATGGATGTCCGGCTCCATTTGAACGGATTTGGTTGACGTAGACACTCGTCGACCACTCGAGAGAATTGATTTGTTAAAATAATTTTTGGAAATAACTCTACCGGTTGGTTGACGTTCGAAGGGGGAATGATGAGTGGTTCTTCCTCAAAAACAAAGGGAGACCGCATTTCCACTCAGTCTACATTATCTCTTGGAAGAGATTTATTGTTTCTTTTTTCGTTACAACCCGGAGAAGTATTAGAAAAATAGGGGTCTAGAGAGAACCGGCACATGACATTTCTCAATAAACTCACAACCATCCGTCAAAAAGAAGCATTTTTGCGTTTAGTCAACCAAGTTTCGCTAAACAAAACGTACTCGTACCAAGCGCAGTATCTAATCAATAATTTTGACAAAGAAACACTTCAAAACTGATCAATTTTTGATTCAAGCAACAAACTTTTGATCCTTACTAATCCAACCGGAAGAAGTTTCCTATTTGTGTTCTGAATAAGGAAAACACAATGCAAATTCCTTCACAAGGGTTGGTTATGGCGCATGAAGACTAATTTAAGTCGATTTAGCGTCCATAACCACTTCTAGTGGGTGCCAATCGTTCCGGCACCAATTCCAATTGATTCAGGGTGCAAAATTTAGTGGAAAATGATACCCCCACACGCCTAGGTAGGTAGCAGAAATCTCGAAAACCCAATTTCGAAATAGGTAAATAGATACTATTTTGACCCATAATCTCATCCAGAGGGCGCCAATCGTTCCGGGACCCATTTCATTGGATTCAACGTCCAAAATTTAATGGAAATTATACTCCACACTCCTAGATAGCCAAAAATCTTGAAAATCCATTTTTCGAAATTCACATTTTGACTCCTACTCTGCCCAAATTTGGTCCAATTGGACCGAAAAGTTTCGAGGACCAACTAAAGCCGGAAACGGGTCCCTGACCAAAATTTCAGATTTTTAGAAAATTTCCTACAATCAAATTCGGCGTGGACGGCTACCACACTTGCGACGATCGGGCCAAAAATGGGTCAGATCTGATTGAAATCCGTGCGCAAAATTTTAAATCGTACTAAGCATTTTAAAGGCCTAATTGGATCTCGAGGTTTATATAAAATCAATATGAACTATGAACCAAAATATCCCAGTACGCTCGAACCCTCCAAAGCACGCAATCAGGGAATGTCAAGCAAGATTGTTATTTAGAGCTTGAGAAATGTAGGCCGTAAACGTAGACGCGTCTCCCGAGAGACAGAAGTGGTTTATTTGTTCAAAGGAATGTGATGAACGTGTGAGGCCGTGCTCTTGTAGCGTCTAGGGTCTCGACGCAAATCAACACAGTGAAATTGTGTTAGCTTTCGGCGAGTGGATGAAGGTAAACGCGAGAAAAGCGCCAGATGAATGGGCCTCTTTGTCGAGATCTTGAAGATAATTGCTTGAAGAAACAGTTGATGCGGAATTTAATCAGATATTTCCTTACTCTCACAACTCATTCTCCTGTTTTCAACGGGCTCTTACCTTTCAGCTACAATTATAAAATTATGATGTTATCCTCGTTGGAATAACGTGCTCGTGGTCATGAACGGCATGCGATACTGAGCTTGACAAATCTCAAAAGGTGGTATCGCAACCACGGTTCTCAAGAGGGTCGAACGCCCTGTAGATGACATGCAAATGTGAATTCTCGCGAGGGTTCCCTCGTTGTAGTAAATGGCGATGTCAACTAGTCCTCAGGGCTCCGAACCTCGACAACTTTGTACCGCACATCGAACGAGGCAATCAAGACTCAGGCTAACAAGGGAGACAATACCACCAGAGATCTCATTTACATGGACCGGAGAACGTCCAGGAATCCCGGTGATGGTGCGACAAGGACCTCCTGGGAGCTAACGAGGCAAGTTCGACCCCAAATTTCTTCTATGCGATAGAAACAACACCCAATTTGACGAACGATATGTCATCCACACCCCGCCCAAATTTGGTCCGATCCGAAAAGTTTGGAGCAGTTTGGAGGCTGGGAGCAGACCCCTAACCCAAATTCTAGATTTTTAGAAAT
The DNA here is from genome assembly GCA_019603395.1 of Cyrtorhinus lividipennis. Taxonomy (NCBI): domain Eukaryota; kingdom Metazoa; phylum Arthropoda; class Insecta; order Hemiptera; family Miridae; genus Cyrtorhinus; species Cyrtorhinus lividipennis. Next base: position 14,480,108 of record CM034003.1, on the reverse strand, counting down.
TTTTCTACTTCCAAAAACGGCGCGGACGGCGGACGGACATCGACCTTTTTGGTTGGTTATTCCTTGAATAATCAACCTATGTTTTCATGCAAATGGTCAACCTCTCCGATTCGGCTCAAAATTTTTTTCTGGACGTTTCATGGTGTCTGGATCAAAAAAGGTCAATGTCCGTCCGCCGTACGCCGTCCGCCGTAGTTTGGTAGTAGACAATTTTCTAAAAATCTGAAATTTGGGTCAGGGGTCTGTTCCCGTCCTAGGACGGTCCTCCAAGCTTTTCAGCCCGATCGGACCAAATTTGGGCGGGGTAGGGGTCAAAATGTGTTTTTTGAAAAATGAATTTTCGAGATTTGGGCGATCTAGGCGAGTGGGGTATCATTTTCCACTAAATTATGGACGCTGAATCCAATGAAATGGGTCCCAGAACGACTGGCACCCACTGGAAGAAGTTATGGGTCAAATTGGGTATATATTACCCATTATGAATATGTGTTTTTGAGATTTCTGGAACTAGGCGTGTGGGGTATCATTTTCCGCTAAATCTTGGAAGTTGAATCCAATGAAGTGGGTCCCAGGACGACTGGCACCCACTGAAAGAAGTTATGGGTCAAATTTGGTATATATTACTCATTTTAAATATGTGTTTATGAGATTTCTGGTACCTGGGCGTGTGGGGTATCATTTTCCACAAAATCATGGACACTGAATTGATTGGAATGGGTCTGGGACCCGCCGCACCCACCGTTTTCCCCATTTCCCCCATGTTTTTAAATAAGTTTCCATGCGCCTGGTCTGACGAATAACCAACCCCTGTGTAAGAATTTGCAGCGTTTTTGACCTAGACACCATGAAACGTCCAAAAAAAAATTTTGAGCCGAATCGGAAAGGTTGATCTTTTGCATGAAAACATAGGTTGATTATTCAAGGAATAACCAACCAAAACATTACCTCATTTAACCACCCTTAATCATTTCTTACCATCTCTAATCATAAAGCTAAAACATAACCTCATTTAACCGTTTCGGGATTCACAGATTTTCTAGCAAAGCCTTTTGCAGACATTTATTTCATGGAAATAAGTGATCTGAACAAATAAACTAGAAGCATCCTGAAAATTCTGGACAAATAATGCGTTTTTCTGGCCCTTCTGAGTCATTTTTGCCCTCAAGATATAAATGTCAGCGGAGGTGATTGCTATAGAACCTCATATTGAATATAGAAAAGTAATTTTTGTAGCATCTCCAAACTCCATGAACCAACCAGTAAGTTAGGAACCGAAAGGAAGGATATTGTGAGACAATCCCTGCACGAGGGTTTGGAGTATTATCTGATATCATGAAGAGATATCATCGAGAAACAGGAAAAGCGGAAGTTGATAAGCCCATGAGAATAATGGTTTGGTTGTGCTCCGTTAGCGTCTTTCCCAGATTAGTCTGTACCCGTTCGAAAAGGGATTTCGAGAGAGAAAAAAACACAACCGCGGGTGGTCGAAATGAGCTCAGAAGTGATTCTCTCGCTACTGTTCACCGCAAAGTACGGTTAGTTAGCAATGCAGCTAATCTGTGTTGTGTTAAGGGGAGCACACGTGAGAAAAGGCGAAGATGGGGTTGGAAAAACAACACTTCTCGTCCAGTTGGAAGGATTTCCACCTCGCTATTCCCACGTCTACCGCTTTTCTTATTTAATCTCTCACCGCCCGTTCTCCTACAATGATTTTTTCGTGTAAATAACAGGCATTTCCACGCCTCTGAATATTGATTTGTCCTTCCTCGAATAACATCGTCATATATTAGTTGTGTGAATTCCATCAATTCAGCAACAACTTCGATCAACCCCTGAATAATCAACCGATATTTTTTTGCGTTCAAGATGTCTAGATCAGGAAACCAAAATGTTGTGTATTTGTTTTCGTGTTACTTATTATAATTTATTGTACAGGTAGTAACACAATTACGAACTTTTCTCAGAAAATGTGCTGTTTGCTGCCACAAAGTGACTCCTCTGGTACCTAGTGTTGTTTCGATACTTCCACTCTTCACTGCTATCGATACTTCCTTACGATACTTGCATCGGGTACTGGAGGTACGATACATTACCAATACTGCTACAAATAATACGTATTAGATATCGAAACAATATAGACGATTTCCAGAGAAAATGAAAAACTGATGATGATCTTAGGGGAAATTTTGTTTGATGCTGTTTAGGTGGGAAAATCTATGTAGTGTAGTAGGTTAACGACTGGAAAATGGAGAAAAATTGGGTAGCTACCTATCGAAAGATTGAAGCGATATTGAAGCTATGAAAAGCTATATGAAATCTGCCTATCTCACATTTTGTTATCAACCTGTCGATTTTGATTGTGTTGGTGGATTAGTTGTACGATTTTATTAGGTTATTCCTTGAATAATCAACCTATGTTTTCTGACAAAAGGTCAATCTCTCCGATTCGGCCCAAATTTTGTTTTCTGGACGTTTCTAAATCAAAATTAGCAAATGTCCTACCGCCGCCCACGCCGATTTTAGTAGTAGAAAAATTTCTAAAAATCTGAAATTTTGGTCAGGGGTCCGTTCCTGGCTCTAGTTGGTCCTCGAAACTATTCAGCCCGATCGGACCAAATTTGGGCGGGGTAGGGGACAAAATATGTATTTTCAAAAATGGTTTTTCTGGCGATCTAGGGGTGGGGTATCATTTTCCACTACATTTTGGACGCTGAATCGGATGAAGTAGGTCCAAGAACGATTGACGCCCACTGGAAGAGCCTATGGGTCAAAATGCGTACCTATTTAGCCATTTTGAATATGTGTTTTCGAGTTTTCTGGTACCTAGGCGTGTGAGGTATCGTTTTCCAATATATTTCGGACGCTGAATTGATTGGAATTGGTCTAGGACTCACCACATCCACTGTTTCCATTTTCCTCATGTTGAAGAAATGAGTTTCCATGCGCCTGGTCATAGGATTTGTTGTAATCTGGGATGTTACGTGCGGCTTCTCATTATACAGTTTTACAATACCTCTCCCTCAGAGTAAGGTATGAACTTACTAAAAAATGAAAAAGAAAGTCGTAGCATAGCCAAATACAGGGGATATTTCAGGAGTCTGGAGAATTCTGGTTTATTACAAAATCGAATCAGAAGTATTGATGGATACTCCTGGGATCGAATACTTTACCTTCGATTTATATCGATATCAGTTTCTAACTACCGATACTCAATTGAAGCCATTTACTCGAGAGTATCGGGAAAAGACTACTGGTACCAGATCAAAGCTTGCTAACAAGAACTTGAGGTAGCAACACGATTGCAAAATGATCCCACTTTCCCCGGATAATAACACGATTACAAACTAGGCTGAAGGCCAGGACTTTGAGATGTTTTGGGACCTAGGCGTATAGGGCATCAGTTGCAGTACATTTTGGACGCACAATCGATCGAAATGCGTCCTAAATATGGTTTTTCCATTTAAAAAAAAAATTGAATTGGACTACTAACTTAATTTCTTCCAAAATGATTAAACAAATTTTCGAGTAAAACTCATAGAATTGTTGCAGTTTATTGATCACTTTTGAACTCGACAACTGTTTCATACGTTGGCATGTGTAAACAGCACCCTCTCACCCAACTAGCCAAGGACGACCTTTTTTTGTTGGGATTGACCCAGGTGATACCCTCGTCGACCCCTGGTGGTTGAGATCGACACAATAGATTCAGAACACTGAGATCCCCCCTTGAACCTTTGTTGAAGTAGTCTTCTTTCACGACGTTGTGACTATCGTTACGAGAACTCAGCGTGGAATTCGTTCCCGGATTTACCTGAAGGAAGAATTTCTATGGGAACGACCGTTAGGGTTTACCTGGGCTACTCAATAGTGTTATCGCTGCAACGCCAGTCCACAAGGTTTGCCATTCGTCCAGTCTTCTTGTGGTTGTCGCTTACAACATTTTCAAACTTTTGTCATCTCTGAAGGGTTGTACCCGCTACAACCAATACTGCGATAGGCCGAGTAATTCGGACGTTTGGCGAAACCATTTATGAGAAATTTCGCCTGTGATAATGCGATTAGCACGAATGGTTTTACCGGTCGACGTGTAGAGACTCTTCAAAAATCCGCTGTGCGTTTATTTAGGTATATTAATTTTTAAATAGATGATTTCATCCCTGAGATCGATACCCCCATTTGAATAACAACGAAAATTTCACCCATAGCCTCATCCAGAGGGCACCAATCGTTCAGGGACCCATTTCATTGGATTCAGCGTCCAAAATTTAATGGAAGATAATACCCCGTACGCCTAGATCGCCAAAAATCTCGAAAATCCATTTTTCGAAATACACATGACCCCCCCACCCAAATTTGATCCGATCGGGTTCTTAAGTTTTGAGGACCAACTAAAGCCGGAAAGGGTGCCTGACCAAAATTTCAGATTTTTAGAAAATTCTCTACAACCAAGAAAAGCCCGGACGATGTACAGTGGACGTACATTTGACTTTGATCTAGACACCTTGAAGAAAATTTTTGTCCAGAAAAAATTTTTGGGCCGAATTGGAGAGGTTGATCTTTTACATGAAAACAAAGGTTGATTATTCAAGGAATAACCAACCAAAACTAAAAATGTTCAGGTACTCCTCTTAGGTCCAGTCATTTGTTGAAACTTTTCAATATGATCGCTGCAAACCGGGGGAGGGTATTGGAGGAGGGTATCTTACGCATGAAAATAATTGTTCTTTCTCTGTATTTCAAAGGGGAAGCAATAATAATCTATTAAAGCGCTTATCACTTCCGCTTTGTGGCCTCTTCAAGTCAAATTATCTTGAGAAAGATTGGTTCTAGTCTCACGATCTTCTTTGAAAATCTCTAGAAAATTGAAATTCCACAGCTTTTTTGAAAGAAGGCATTTAAAAAAGTCGGCAGTTGAGGGGATGAATAAAAAGAACATTCTCTTTCAGTTCCGTGAGGTTTGAAGAAGGAATAGAAATAGGAAAGGAACTTAAGTTTTACTCTCTCAACGTCCTGTTAATTTACCTTTCTCGGTTCTCATTGAATTGCAACCGAGAGCTTCTACCGCCACTAATTTCGTGAAACAAGTACTAATTTCGGGATTCGGAAGAAACGAAAAAAAAATCCCATACAACCGTGCGACCCTTTTTGAGATAAGGTTTAAGGGTTTTCTTTTCTCGGAAAATGTCAATTAGGGGTGTCACGAAGGGGACACCTCGGAAATGTTAACTTTAAAGGTCCGCGTGTTAGGCAAAGGTGGCAGCGAGTGGTCCACGTGGTCGACCTTTCCGTTAGTATTTGGTACCGAGGAATTAATGAACAATTGGAGAGGGTGAATCCTGCGGGGTGGCAGGGTGCGGAATGAAGCTCAGAGGACTAGTGACTGAAGGAGGGTGCTGGAAAGACCTCGACAGTTTGATCTAATGTGATTTGTCTTGCCATTATACTTGAACCAATCACCAAGCGTTGATTGAAGGGATGCACGCTGAATATCTGGTATAATACCCTGGTAGAATACCCTAGAGTATTCTACGGTGCCCAAAATCCCACAAACCATGCTTAATATGCTTTGATTTGTGCTTCTCTGCAGCCTCTAAAACCACCCTTTCAACCCAGCTACTGGAACCACCCATTACCGTGCAATGGGTACCTATTTGCAGTGTTTACAGGTTTTTCGGTATTCTGAATGACGTGCAAGCTGAATTATTATTAGTGCAGAGTATTGTGCGTTAGAGATGGGTACCATGAAGTAACTGGAACTGAAATTGACGGGGAAGTAAATGAGATAAACCAAAAGTATCAATGACTCCAGTGCCAGATTGATCCTCAATAAATTGTTCCTAGTTCCTGGAATCCTCATCTGCGCCTGCGCGTCAGCCCAGTATGTAATTCCCGCTGCCTCTTGGATCCCTGGTGAGGATGTGAAACGAAGAACGCTGCAAATTCTTTCACACGGGTTGGTTATTCCTCGGACCAGGCGCATGGAGACTCATTTCTTCAACATGGGTAAAATGGGGGGAAAAGTGGGTAACGGGTCCCGGACCCATGCCAATCGATTCAGTGTCCAAAATAGTGGAAAATGACACCCCACACGCCTAGGTTCCAGATATCTTGAAAAAACACATTGGAAATGGGTAGATAGGCACCCATTTTGACCCATAATCTCCTTGTGGGCGTTAAGTCTTGAACGTCGATCCAAAGTTGATCCAAGACTAGGGAACATTTTAACTTCTTACCTGCGAGGAGTATCTGGTGAATGTACCAGGTACTGAAAAAGAACTGGGACAATTTGTACCTGTGACTGGAGGAGACGAGAAGAATGCTTCCTATCACAGCTGATGTCACCCTGTTACTTTGGTCGCCCAACATGCATTTCAGCTGTTGACGACAATGTTTGCAGTCTTTTCGTTCTCGTCTGAAGGATCAGTCTTTAGATCGAACGGGGAGGCTGAACAGCACCCTAATACAAGCACTTATTAACATGATTCAGCCGCATGAGGGAAGAAAAACTACAAGGAAAGGTAGAAAAGAGCCCTTGTATCAGAAGATCAATGGTTCGCTCTCCGCGGAATAAATTTACGTTTAAGTGACCCCTTCTACACACTCATCCCTGGAGTGCTCCTTTCCGACCAAGACCACAGTCCCACGGCATACCTCGTTTCCCTCGCTCAATTCTAATGAAAGTGGTTTTTCTCTTGAGCCCAGAGCACCGTCGGTTTGGAGGAAACCCCGAGGAACGTCTGAACCGTCCCTGGTCGGAATTAGGGAACCCTCCTTGTAAATCTTTTCTCATTTATAATCCCCCCTCCTTTCCCGCCAAAAGTCCTCTATTCTCTCGAAGAGAATTCCAGTCCTTTTTCGCCTACTTAGCGGATACGTGAAATCTGAGCGAAATGTCTGGCAAGAATTATTTGCTACGCTTGCGTGTTAGGAGTTTTATGAAATCACCGCTGCCAAACTCGGCAGAAAAGCTCGTTGACCATCACCAGTTGAAAATAAAGTCAAAATTTTATTTAGTTGAATGGCTACAAATGGCCAAATTAGCTCTTAAGACGCTGCAGCGGTCGCCAGACCAACAGCATGCTGCCATCAGGAATTCTTTCAGGCTGCATTAACCTTAAAGCCCTATGAGACCTTACTCGTAATGCTGGAGGCCTTCGAGGCCACTAGAAAATACCTCGATGTCGCCATACATGTGCTACGAAGAACTGCTATGGTACAGTAGAAACCACCAATAACAAGTTCCTGAGCCACACTCTGCTCCAAGCTCAATTCTATGTCCAATCTAAATCCAAAACATGAGTCCTATAAATTATCCTCCTCGACGTTGGACAAAGCGAGCGGGCTCTCTAAATTACGCTGTCATATTTGAGCCAATAGAGAATCGGTTGAGATTTTTCGAAGAGACACGAGTTGAACTCGACGTGACAATCAACATTCCAAAGCCGATATCGCCTCGACGAGCTGGAGACTGAAGCAAGTTGAGATTGCGAAACACTTTTTCACGCGTTTGGGCTATTGGTCAGGTTTTACGAGGATTATCCTGCGTTTTCTAAGAACTTAAAGACTCCCAGACCGTAAAAAATATTTTTACAAATTGTTTCAAATTTTCTATTGAATTGCCAGGTACTTCAGATCTCTTGAAAGACGTTGAGACAAAAACGCTGCAAATTTCTTCACAGGGGTTGGTTATTCCTCGGACCAGGAGCATGGAGGCTTATTTGAATTGATTCAGCGTCCAAAATTTAGTGGAAAATGATGCCCCACACGCCTTGGTACCAGAAATTTCGAAAACACACATTCGAAATGTGTAGGTAGATACCCATTTTGACCCGTAACCTCTTCCGGAGGTCGTTAATCGTTCCAATACTTGTCTCATTGGATTCAGCGTCCAAAATTAGTCAAAAATGACACCCCACACGCCTAGATCGCCGAAAATCTTGAAAATCCATTTTTCAAAAGACCCATTTTCGAGATTTTCGGCGATTTAGGCGTGTGGGTTATCATTTCCACTAAATTTTTTCCGCTGAATCGATTGGAAAATGGTACCCCACACGCCCAGGTACCAGAAATCTCGGAAACACACATTCGAAATGGGTAGAAAGATACCCATTTTGACCCATAATCTCCTCCTGTGGGCGCTAATCGCTTTAATACTTGTCTCATTGGATTCATTGTCCAAAATTAGTCAAAAATGATACCTAGATTGCCGAAAATCTTGAAAATCCATTTTTCAAAAGACCCATTTTTGAGATTTTCGGCGATTGAGGCGTGTGGGGTATCAATTTCTACAAAAATGTTGGACGCTAAATCGATTGGAATGAGTCTTTATAGGCCGAAGAATAATTTAACCCTGTAAAATAATTTCACCTTTTTTTTAATCTACTTTTAATAAACTGATTTTTACAACAACCAAGAAATGTACACACCAATTTCTATTATTGAAAATAGTCGACTAGGTTTTTTTTATCGATTATTTTCGGTTCTTTTTAAGAACACCTCACATGTGTTTACTCACCTTCGTCTGTTCGAAGTTAAACATCTTATTAGGCGACTTTGGCTCGAAAAGGGGTGGAAAAGCGGGAAAAGTCGGGGATTTTCGGCCGTTTGATGTGGTTTCAGACCAAATGCGTTTAAGGAACCGAGTTGAGAAAACCGCGATGCCCTTCCAACAACCCTCAAGTTGAAAATTACCAGTTTAGTGTTTTGAAGGTAAAACTTCAGGTCGCAGGTGGGCACTTTAATTATTAGGTTGTAACGTTGTTGGGTTGAAAGAGAAACTGTTCGAAATTTGTTGAAAACTACGTCTTCAGAGATGAGCCGGTAGCCGATGAGTGATGACGTAGTTAATGAGTACCTTGAATTTCTCACAGGGTAAATTGAGATATTCTGAAAAGAGACAGTCATTTCCCGTGTGTGTTCTTGGAAGACGCGCCATCACCAGCGAAGATTTGACCTTCTCATTAACTCTTCACCTCGTCAGCTATTAGTGATAAAGCGCCCTAAGCCAGAGTCGGACAGACGAAAGGATCGTGTATTCGGGCACTAGAGGAACAGCCAGAGAAGATCGTCCTGTTCCAAGTCATCGCTCATTAGGTTCCCCAGGAACGTCAGCACCCGGGCGTTGTGAGGCGTCCGAACGTGATACATCACTTATCTGTTGATGCGCTGGCAACTCTGGAAGGCACCGTGAGAACTATAAGGCGGACACAATGCCTTTTCAAAGTTGTTCGAGAGATAAACCATCTTTTTCCAACGGAAAAGCGACGATTCTTATCCGAGTCCATCCTCTTTTGCCGCGAGATGCACTTCACGTACGGTTTTTCTCTCAGAGTGACAGCTATTCCCGCATACCTTTCCTTCTTGCCAAGCTTACACTGACTTTGGAACTGGTATGCCGTTCCAATGTGAGCACTCTGTGGCCTGATTTCCACGGCTCAAAGGAGGAAAACCGTGTCTAACATCTGAACAAACCTGCTGGTGACTGCTTCTACAGCCACATACCAGTAAATGGCCGATAAAAATACAAATACAAGCCACAAAAATTTCAAAGTTCAATCAACATTACACTTTAACACCGATTTCCGGCCAATTTTTGTAGAAAATTCAGCTCCTCAAATCAAAATCCGGCAGGTTTCCCCTCAAATCTTGCTCCCTTGCTCTTAAAAACTACCCCTACTCGCACAGTAGTGCTTATTTTAGGGGATAGTCTTAGTCCCTCTTGATGGTTCGTTGCATTGACAAATGCATAGACCACTCAACCACCACGCCCAACGTTATATTTATCTGGTATAGATCAGTCAATAGCACACTGCTCTCCACAACTAAAAACGCAGCAAATCTTTTTACAGGGGTGGTTATTTCTTGGACCAGGAGCATAGGAAAAATGAGGAAAACAGTGGGTGTGGAGTGTCCCGGACTTATTCCAATCGATTTAGTATCCAAAATTTAGTGGAAAATGATACCCCACAAGCCTAGGTACCCAAAAATCTCGAAAACCCACATTCAAAATAGGTAGGTAGGTACCCATTTTGACCCGAATTCCCTCCAGCGGGCGCTAATCAGTCTGAGAACCATCTAAATGGATTCAGCACCCAAAATTTAGCGGAAAATAACACCCCACACGCCTATATCGCCAAAAATCTCAAAAATCAATTTATCGAAAAACACATTTTGACCTCTGGTTTAAGGAATAACCAACCAAAAACCAATTTCTCTTAGGGTATATTTAGATTTTATAAAAAATTAAAAAACAGAAACTTATATTTTCATTTAATTATTTAAATTTTTGTCGGTTTTTATCTGTTGTTCAAGACTCAATTACGTTAATGCAGAGTTCACACTTGCAATTTTGGTCGAAAAACCTCAAAATTTTCGAACTTAGTTCGCGTTTTGGCTTTTTATCTCACAAATGGTCGTTCTGTTACAACGCAATAAATTAAATATAATAATTATGATTGTAATAAAGAGCCCTATTCAACTAATAAAACTTATTTCACGCCATAAACCAAGATGCATGCTTGTACTTAATTCGCCCACCGAATTCAATTGATGTTAATCAAAATTGAATAAATTTTTTTGACATTAAAACATTCCTAGTTCATATTTGTGCTGCTACAAAAATTTCGGTGAACCTAATGTGTCAAAAATGTTTCGCTTTGAGCCAGCATGGGGTAGGTGTGGAGCTAGAGGATTTTGAAAATTAATTTATGTCTGATTTCGTTCAAAATCCCTTTACTTTAACAAGTCGTGTTTGGGCTTTATTTAATAAGCACATAATCATCTGAATACTCAACATGAAAGTTGCACTTTCAAATTATTAGGGGAGGCACAAATTTGGTTTTTGTTTCAATGTCAACAAATTGTCTCTTCCTCATTGAGTTTCACAGGTCAGTAGAAAATTATTTTTAAATACTTTTCAGTAGCGTTTCAGTTTGTTACTGATATTTAGTAGATATAACAGTTACGCTACTCGGTTTTTGCAGTGATTTGAAAAGCCCTGGCCAAGACAGAGGCACTTTTTGGAATTTTCTTTAACAAAATTCGTGTAAATGAAGAGTATACACGGTTTCACTAGGAAAAAAAAGAATAAAAGTGAGGAAAATATGAAAATGACAATGAGGCTGCTACGCTTAACAAGTACGTTCGTTATATAAACCAAAAAAAAAAAACTTTTTTTCAACTAGATTTTCCTCTCACTCACTCTTTGGCCGTTGTTTGTAACTTTTTCTTATCCACAACACTCATTCCCCCTTCCACTTTTCTCGCTTTCTCGAGACGTTCTCTCATTAGCAAGACTGACTTTAATGGTCTACCTGCCAAATGAAGGGTGAGTTTTTGAAGCCGACGAGAAATTCAGCTCATTGTTTTTTCCCTTTAGCTCCTTTTGGGAGGTCCTTCATCTTCAAACGGAAACCAGTCCCAAAAGGGACGGCCTAGTTTTAACCACGCGAAGAGTATTTATATTCAAAGTCGAAATTATTCTCGAGCGATGGAATCCTCATGCAAATTTCATTTCATTTTCTGGCAAAAGGGTTTTGGTAAATTCACTTAGAATGATGAATTTCCTCAGATTTCCCGGCTAATATTATATTCTTGAAGACCTAAGAGAACGGGGGATTTCATCAACTATGTATATCGTTTCGGAATTGCTTTATAACAGACATTTCCTTTATGAAACATTGATTAAACTGTGCGTTTCCTTTAGATGTATCTGCTGCACGATGTCAAATAAAATTCCATAAATTACACGCCTATTTTATAGCCACCATTAGTTTATTTTTCTCCAAACCATAACTCCGATCCACTCGAAAATTTGTCGTTTAGTGTTTCAAGGAGTGTCAAAGACCAAAATTACCCTCTGCCTTCAGCCATTTTGGCAATATGAATGAATTGTCCTTGTTTTTAGCCCCATCGCCCAACACGGAAGCACGTTGAGGGCGCCATAGGGGGTATGTAAGTACGTAAATTATATTATATCACAGGGGTTGGTTATTCCTCGGACCATCTGCATGTGGACTGATTCCAATCGATTCAGCGTACAAAATTTAGTGGAAAATGATACTTTACACGCCTAGGTACCAGAAAATCTCGAAAATCCACTTTTCGAAATACATATTTTAACCTACAGCTCCCCAAATTTCAAATTTTTTTCCAAAATCAAACTTTTTGAAATTTCTCACGGGAGGAAATCTCATTTTTTGCGGATATAAGCTAATTGTTTAACATTACTTTTTCAAATTCATGTTCATTATGTAAAAATGTAGGGTAAAAAATTTCAAAATTAAAAATCTAAAAAAAAAAAAATATTGTTCATTTACCGGAAATGTGGCCAAATGACTGCGTGAGTGCGGCAATGGAGAATCCGGACGCGAAGGCGGAGGCCAGGATCGTCTGGGCCGTCGTGCCCCCCGACGCCACCCCCGCCGCCGCCCCGCAGACGGTAAACACGTAGAAAAATGATGCAAGACACTCGGAAATGATGCTCCGCCAGAGTTCCAACGTCGTCAACTCAGCCCGCGGTGGCAACAACATTTTCGACGGAACGTGACGACTTTGCCGTCGCATTTCTTCCAATTTTTCGAAGAGGCAAATCATATTGTACTCGATCGTGTCGGCGTCCGCCTGTAAAGTGAGCGCCCCCGTTGCCATTGTTACGTTGCCCGGTTAACCTTCACTGGACGACGGCACTCGAAGGACTGAAGAGCAACAACTTGTTAGAGCCTCCACCTCCCCTAGTTCGGCGGGAGGGCACCGGGCGCTGCTCGGTGGTAAACACGAGCCCCCGTCCCCCTCGCCGCCCAAAAGGCGACTCCAACCCTCGTTCGTGCATGGGGATGAATGCACGATGCGGATATCGTGCTGTCTGTCTGCAGGCCCTCCTGTCATTTCGGCATATCTCCCCTGCTAGCTGACCGCTATCAAATACAAATACCTGATATGAAACTCCGGGTCGAGCCTATAACTGTTCCTATTCCGACCTACCTCGCTCGTACACACTCCAACATCATCTCTATTGAAATTGACTCGCTTTACATGTTCGGAACAGGCCTCAAAACCCTCAAAACCTTTATTTTTCTGAAAAACCGCCTAACCGAACCCCAACAAGAAACATTATTACAAACATTGACGTTAGAAAATGATAAAATTAATAGAAATCTATGACACATCCACGTAATAATTCCTCAAATGATTCCACTGAATAATTTCATCCAATTCTGACCTTGCTGGGAATTGAGAAAAGATGCTAAAATTGATCAACAACCCTGTTTAGCCTGAAACTTTGGGATGACCCGAACATGAAAACTACAAAAAGGTTGGTACATGCTCTTCAAGACCACCTAATTTCATTGAACCGTTGATATAAGAATTTTAAATTAATTCAATTTGGTTTTTCAAAAGTTAGTTTCCCACATTTGAGTGAACAACAATATGTACATTCGTACATGTATGATGTAAAATTATCTAAAAATCTGACATTTTGGTCAGGGACCCAATTTGGGTCTAGTTCGTACTCGAAACATTTCAACCCGATTGGACTAAATCGGAAGGGGTGTCAAAATGTGTATTTCAAAAAAAAGGATTTTCGGGATTTTTTGCGATCAAGGCGTGTCGGGTAACATTTTCCACGAAATTTCGAACGCTTAATCGAATGAAATGAGTCTTCGTGCTCCTAATCCGAAGAATGACCCCTGTAAAGGTTGCAGCGTTTTTAATTTGAATATCAGCAATCCTCTTTTTTTGGAAAAATGTTTGATGCGTTCAAACGCATGATGATGGAAATGCTGCATTTCTAAATCCCCCCTCCTTCATTGTTAACACCTGGTGGCCAAGAATTTTAGAAAAATTAGATTGCTATTCTCTCGTCGGTGAAGCAAAAAAGTGTATTTTGAAAATGGTTTTTCAAAATTTTTGAGACTCAGGCTTGCATAGTGAAAAAAAGGTTATCCGTTAAGTTTATGATGCTAAATCGATTAAGGTTTTGGACCGATTACAACAAAAGTTGGTAGAGCAGAGTAAAATGGGTGTTTCAAAAATGTTTAGAAAGGTACTTTTTGTATAAAAGAGTATAAAAGAAAAAAAGGTGCATCTACTTTTTTACGTTTAAATTGATTTTTCTGAAAATTTTGAAAAGATTTAACAGTTATGTAGTCGCATTTTGCTTTTTTTTTTTAATCGTATGGACGAGAGATGTAAGATGATTAATTATAATAATTATGTACCTTGTTACAATGAGAAAAATAATTTAAGCCGGCAGTTGCCCAGTTGTAATTTCCTACCCTTAACAACTCGCTCGTGGATGCAGTTGGCGGCCCTTGGGTGGAAATTCAAGATGGGGTCGTCGGGGGATTCAATGCGCCGCTGGGGGCTCCGGGGGCACCTGCATCCGCCGCTCCCCTCACCTGCTCCGCCTCGTGACAAGTTGAAATCCGAGCGCTCCGGTGTAGAAAATAAGCCGGTTCATCTCGTCAAGTGACGTCATCTTCGCGAGATACGTACGGCGGGGAACACCGGTGCGGATTAGGGATTAGCGCGGGGATGCGTAGCGCAGTCAACCGGAGGAAATAGTACCGAGATTTTGGTTTCTCTCATGTAAAAAACCATGATTACCACTGAAAATTTTTATGTATCGTGAAAATTTTGGTTGAATAATCAAACTATGTTTTTATGCAAATGGTCAACCTCTCCGATTCAGCTCAAAATTTTTTTCTGGGCGTTTTAAGGTGTCTAGATCAAAAAACCAAAATGTCCGTCCGTCTTACGCCATCCGCGCCGTCTTTGGTAGTAGAAAATTTTCTAAAAATCTGAAATTTGGGTAAGAGGTCTGTTCCCGGCCTAGGACGGTCCTCGAAACTTTTCAGCCGGATCGGACCAAATTTGGGCGGGCTAGGGGTCAAAATGCGTTTTTTGAAAAATGGATTTTCGAGATTTTGGGCGGTCTGGGCGTGTGGGGTATCATTTTCCACTAAATTTTGGACGCTGAATCCAATAAAATGGGTCCCAGAACGATTGGCACCCACATGAAAAGGTCATGGGTAAAAATGGGTACCTATTGCCATATGTGTTTTCGAGATTTCCGGTACCTGGGCGTGTGGGGTATCATTTTCCACTAAATTTTGGATCCTGAATTGATTGGAATAGGTCTGGGACCCGCCACACCCACTGTTTTCCCCATTTCCCCCATGTTTAAGAAATGAGTCTCCACCCGTCGAGGAATAACCAACCCGTGTGTAAGAATTTGCAGCGTTTTTATAGGAAAATTTCCTTTGTCGAGTATTGACGAAACATTGACAATTTTAGGCAGATAACGTGACAAAGACAGTCTTATACAGTTTCATTCTGAAATCAACCAGGAGAGGGCGGCAAAATAGGCGAAGTTCAATTATAATTACAGCACATAGCCTGGACGACGAGATCAATCCTCGTTCCGATCGGTTATTTCAAACTCGTCAATGGCGGCCATGAGAGCGCTCGTCGATGAAGTGGATCAATCCTATTGAAAATCAAATTGCCCGAGCTAATCAAATCCCGTTTTCGAACCCGTTTCTCTCAGAGACCTTCGTCACCGCCAAAACCTCGTTGATTCGCCCTTCGAGCCCTTTTCATGTAAATAAGGCGGGGTTCCATCCTGAGGTCTGACGAACAGAGTTTCTCAACTTGAATTGAATTCAATACGATCGGTTCGGAGGAGTTGGGAAATTGATATCGCCGCTAAGTTTTGATATCTTCCCGTAATTACAAGGTAACACGATTGAAAAGGCCCGTACCTTCAGTTTAACCCCTATCTGCATAATTGGTGTTCCTAATAATTAATTGAGAATTTAACTTGTTCATTGAGACGTCAGAATACGCAGAAACAACAACAACATTTTCTGTGATATTTGTTCCAAGTAAATAAATTGGTAGCATTTGGAAAACTATAACTATTTTACCGCAAAGTATTATTACTTATTTGACCTCATTAACACATCATTCATGTGCGTATCTGCCATTTAAGAGCCGAATGTGTTCAGCGCCGTGAAAATGATGAACAAACTGTCGGACTCATTGAGAGAAAGGATGTGCGGCTGTTATCATCGTGAGAACGGACGACGTGGGGAAGAAATGCACTGATAAGAAGGTTATAGGCGAGGCCTAATTCATCCTGGAGTAGATGAACTTTTCATACTCGTAGTTTTTTTTAACGAAATTTTCGGACGCTTCTATTTCATCAATTTTTTTGCCAAAATTGCAGTTAAATTGCGTGTTATTGTGAATTATTAATCTCAGAATATACGTTTGCCTTTTCCCCCTAATTTCAAACTTTTTTTGGATGGTTATTCTTCGAATAATGTTTTCATGCAAAAGGTCAACCTCTCCGATTTGGCTCGAAATTTTTTTCTGGACGTTTCATGGTGTCTAGATCAAAAAACATAGGTTGATTATTCAAGGAATAACCAACCAAAAGGTCAATGTCCGTACGCCGTCCCCCGTCCGCGCCGTTCTTGGTAGTAGAAAATTTTCTAAAAATCTGAAATTTGGGTCAGGGGTCCGTTCCCGGCCTGGGACGGTCCTCGAAACTTTTCAGCCCGATCGGAACAAATTTGGGCGGGGTAGAGGTCATAATGTGTTTTTTGAAAAATGGATTTTCGAGGTTTTGGGCGATCTAGGCGAGTGGGGTATCATTTTCCACTAAATTTTGGACGCTGAATCCAATGAAATGGGTCCCAGAATGATTGGCATCCACTGGGAGAAGTTATGGGTCAAATTGGGTATATATTACCCATTTTAAATATGTTTTTTCGGGATTTCTGGTACCTAGGAGTGTGGGGTATCATTTTCCACTAAATTTTGGACCCTGAATCGATTGGAATAGGTCCGGGACCCGCCACACCCACTGTTTCCCCTATTTTCCCCATGTTGAAGAAATGAATCTCCATGCGCCTGGTCGCCTGGTCCGAGGTCCAAATTATTCTCCATGCGCCTGGTTTTTTTTTTTTTTTTTTTTTACTTGTGCGTCAACTGAGATTTTCAAATTGGACTTGGACTCAGATTCCCTGCGATGACTATAGGAGAGCCAGGTGGAGTAGTGGCAGTAGGTTCAGAATCGAGCTGTTTACAAACAGATGCTGCTTCGTCCAAACCCCTTTCATCGTGCGCCAAACTTCCAACTGGTCCCAGTAACCTCAGAAGGATGAACGCTTCGACATTGGGAGAAAGAAGTCCTCCGAGGAGGATTGTAAAGCAACAGTTGGTCCCTTCGAGGAGCAGCTGCCCAGATTTCGAAGTTCTGAACAAAAAAAGATCCGAAGCTTCTTCCTTGGGGCACTAGGACCAGCTGCCGCCGGATCCCCCCCCCCCCCCTCGCAAGAACCTTCCCTGTGTCTTAAGAAGCACCTGGCTCGAGCCTACACGTGCCTTCCATCTGCTCCCGAAGCGACACTTCAGCTGTAATCACAGTTTCTTAGACCTTTGTTGAGATGATAACCTGAAGATAGGAAGCCCGAACAGAACGTAGGCGTGAAGCCCAATCGAATGTATACAAGTTGAGAACGGTTGCCTCCACTTGGTATTAATCTGTTCAAAATTATTTGATTTTACAATTATTTAATAAGATAATGACGCCATTCATATGATTTTACCCTCCTCAGGATGATGCTGGGACATTAAAAAATTAACTCATCCCATGTTTGTAGGTTTTCAAACTCAAAATACTAGGACAGTGAGTTGTCTCGCTTCCATAAACATACTCACAGCCTTAAATTTTAGTTTTCTAGACCATGCAACTGTCTTATGTTTAGTGTAGTTGGCAGGCTCTTTTGACATAAAAAGAGTGGAGGGGATAGGAACAATCACAGGGGCTGGTAATATCTCGGACCAGGAGCATGGGGAAAACACTAGGTGTGCAGTGTCCCGGACTCATTCCAATCGATCCAGGGTCCAAAATTTAGTGGAAAATGATACCTCACACGCCTAGGTGCCAGAAATCTCAAAAGTACATATTCAAAATGGGTAGATAGATACAAATAGGCATGAAAACATAGGTTGATTATTCGAGGAATAACTAACCAAAAGTGTTGGGGCAAATTGGAGAAGTTGACCTCTTCAAAGAAGGAATAACCACCCAAAAGTGTCTCATGCTTAACTCAGATATAAGATTGATAGTATATTTACACATTAGTGTGGTATACTAATTCACATAACCCTGTAATATGCATAAAAATCCAATCTGCCACCACAACCTCCCACTTGCCCACCTCGTCCACCCAGCCATCTTCTACTGTCCTGCCCTAGCCTCTTGCCTATCCCCTCCAGCTGTCCACCCAGGATCCTTCCAGAACTTTTGCCTCACTCCCTGTACATTCCCCTCCCTGGTGAGGTGAATGTCAAAGATAGGGTAGTTGTTCTAATCCTCAATTAGATGAAGATAAGCTTGTAGTCTGAGCAAACAAGTTATGGGTGAAATGTTAGGAAGCATAAAATGGTGCCATGCAAAACAATTCAACCCTCCAACCCAACCTCCCACTTGCCCACCTCATCCCCCCACCCAGCCATCTTCTACTGTCCTGCCCTAGCCACTTGCCTCTCCCCTCCAGCTGTCCACCCAGTATCCTTCCAGAACTTATACCTCACCCCCTGTATATTCCCCTCCAAGGTGAGGTGAATGTCAAAGATAGGGTAGTTGTTTTAATCCTCAATTAGATGAAGATCGGTTTGTGCTCTGAGCAAATGAGTTCTGGGTGATATGTTAGGAAGCATAAAACGGTGCCATGCAAAACAATTCAACCCTCCAACCCAACCTCCCACCTGCCCACCTCATCCCCCCACCCAGCCATCTTCCACTGTCCTGCCCTAGCCACTTGCCAATCCCCTCTAGCTGTCCACCCAGGATCCTTCCAGAACTTTTGCCCCTCTCATCCCCTCCTACTATTCCCCTCCTGTCTTCCCATTCCCCACATCCCCCTCACAGGTGAGGTGAATGTCAAGGGCAGGGTAGTTGTTCTAATCTTCATTCCTCAAATAGATAAAGATTCTCTGGGAGGGTTGTGCTTTGAGCATGTGCAAGCATGTTCTGGGTGATATGTTTGGAGGCATACAACTGTGCCATACCTTTGCTGAGTACATTGCTGCAATACCTGACAAACAAAAATACCCAAGCAATCATACCCAGTTCTCAAAAAAACAAAACTTGCTAATTTTGACTCCTTCATTGCTCACTTTGATTCACTTTTACCAGGCTTTAGGTTTGTCCATTGTATTGTCAGAGTGGGAGGTGGTAGGCCCTCATTCGTTGAAATGGAAGACTTATAATTAGCCTCTGACTGCACTCACGACTCCTCGTAACAAGTCTTATCAGATTTTTCGGGCATTGTCGGCATGAATGGAGCGGTTTTTCGCATGATTCTAACGTAATCAACGCATTCGCGTCGGGTGGTCAATTTGATGACTTCGACAAATGAAAACCCGAGTTTTCGAGCTCAACACGTGAAACTCCGATTAGGTATGCTCTCACGACCGAGCGCACGGTTTCGGAAGGGCCGCCTTTTTGAATCAATATACGAATTATATTGACTTTCATCTGCCTAAATCAACTCACGAGTTGTGAGGTTGATTGAGGAGACGCAATTTGATTGGATGTCGAAATTGACCAACAAGACTGATGGTTCTTTGCCGATAACTCCCATCACTGGAAGTGAACGGGACTCCCTCAAAAAAGTTATGAACGAACAATTCATGTTGGGAACATCAATAAACTTGGAGCATGGGGAAAGTCGGGAAAACCATGTGCACAGACCACTATATCCTTCTGTTATAGATCAGTCAATATTATCCAAGCCAATGCGCCAGACACCTAGGAGTGATTTTTGACACCAAAATGAAGTTCGAATAGCAAATACAAAACACCAACTTGATGCTCAGGAAACTCCTATATGTATTTTCAAAGCTCGCACCGATCCTGGACCGAAAATTGTTAAAGCAAGTGTACTATGGGCGAATCCGTGCTTACTTACTGCCTCCCCGTTTGGAGCAGTACTTACAGCACATTGCTGGAGCCAATTATGAAAACGCAGAAAGCTATCATTAGGAAAATTGCCAAGAAACGCAGGCATGCCTTTCCTGGAACTGCAGATTTTGCCTTTTAATAAATTAAACGCTCTTGACAATATTAAGCACATGACAATCTCACATAGCAAACACCA
The DNA here is from genome assembly GCA_019603395.1 of Cyrtorhinus lividipennis. Lineage (NCBI taxonomy): Eukaryota > Metazoa > Arthropoda > Insecta > Hemiptera > Miridae > Cyrtorhinus > Cyrtorhinus lividipennis. The sequence continues at coordinate 14,459,931 of CM034003.1, read as the reverse complement.
GGTTCAGTAACAACTATAAAAATGAGTTCCCTTTCTTCCGCACAACCTTCGTTCAGAAATCATACAAATCACGTTTTTAACGATGTCAGCTAAGGGAAACATTACTGCACAATATACTGACTGAACCAATAAAAAAACAGCTAATGATGTACTTCCTATCCAACTGTTAAATACCAAACGATGTGACTACTATCTAACTATAGCTATAGCTAAATTTAATTTATTTGCCAAGCACTGCATGCTTGTGTACCGCCAAAACCCTGCTCATCCCCCACCACAAGCCCTTGTTCATAAGGGGATTAATTTCGTAGGACATTGTGACATCGTGGCGGATCATGCCGGTTGTGTTAAACACAAATATGTGCATCCACTGTATTATTGTGTATGCATGTGTTTAATTAAAATAAATGTATAAAAAAAAAAAAAATAGCACACTGCTCTTCGCAAAAAAAGACGCTGCAAATTCATTTACAGGGGTTGGTTATTCCGAGGACCAGAAGCATTTAATGGGGGAACAGTGGGTGTGGAGTGTCCTGGACTAGTTCCAATTGAATCAGAGTCCAACATTCAGTGAAAAATGATACCCCACACGTCGACGTACCCAATAATCTCAAAAACCATTTTCAAAATAGGTAGGTAGGTATCCATCTGAACCATACTCACCCCCAGTGGGTACCAATCGGTACGGAACCCATCTCAATGGATTCAGAGTCCGAAATTAAGTGGGAAATGATACCCCTCACGCTTAAGTACCCAAAAACCTGCTCGTTTTCGGCTGTATTTTGTCCTCGAAACTTTTCAGCCCAATCGAGCCAAATTTTGAGGGGAAAGGGTTTTTTTCGAAAATGAAATTTCAAGATTTTTGGCAATCCAGGCGTGTGGGATATTATTTTCCACTAAATTCTGCACTCTGAATCCAATGACATGGGTCCCGGAACGATTGGAGAACTCTGGATGAGGTTATGGGTCAAAATGGGTGCCTATTTACCCATTTCGAATGTGTGTTTTCGAGATTTCTGGTACCTAGGCGAGTGGGGTATCATTTTCCACTATATCTTGGACCCTGAATCAATTGGAATGGGTCCGGGACCCGCCACGCCCACTTTTCTCCCCCATTTTCCCCATGTTGAAGAAATGAGTCTTCATACGCCTGGTCCAAGGAATGGCCAACCCCTGTGAACGAATTTGCAGTGTTTTTAATCTGTATTGTGGCTAGAAAATCAAGCTTATTTTGTTGGTATTTAAGTGTTGTTTTTATGTTAGATCGAGCGTATTTCAGAAAGATTGAGTTTCAATGCTATCAATTTCGAGAAATTGATGATTTATCTTCAGATCTATGATTCAAATTTATGATCAACTCCCTTAGTAGAGCTGGAAGGGGATTTGGATGATAAGCTGAGAACTCTAAGCGGACTTTCAACACATCAAGCGCCGTTGGTAGCAGACGTTTCGAAGAAGAAAATTTTCACTCTCGTCTCCAGAAGGCGGGATGTCACATAAGAAGATTCGACGGGGGAGACGGAATCAGAGAGAGCAGAAGGAAGGAGCGTGGGAACTTGACTCACGATCGACTCTCAACTCTGACCTCCTCCACAACTACTCACCGACCATAATGAATTATTGAACGAGGATCGGCGGGATCCTCTCCGCGGGACGGCGAGATCAGCTGAGGAGAAATCATCAAGTTCGGCGGGACGCTTTTTACCAAAAGGTCACGGTACCTAGTTGAATGAAGAGCACACCAAATAAGAATGGGTCGTGAATGAAAAGTTTCGAAAATTCACGTTTTAAATACCCTATTGATGCCAAGGCTTCCTAGCCACCTTCACAATACGTCAAAAATACATTATTGAATAATGTAGAACCTCAGATCAGGGGCATGGGGGAAATAAGAGGAGGGGGAGGGGGGGTCCCGGACCCATTTCAAATTTAGAAAAAAATAATATCCCACAAATCTCAAAAATACATTTTTTGAAAAATACCTTTTGACTCCCTTTTTGGTTGGTTATTCCTTGAATAATCAACCTATGTTTTCATGCAAAAGGTCAACCTCTCCGATTCGGCTCAAAAAATTTTTCTGGACGTTTCAAGGTGTCTAGATCAAAAGAGGTCAATGTCCGTCCGCCGTACGCCGTCCGCCGTCCACGCCGTTTTTGGTAGTAGAAAATTTTCTGAAAATCTGAAATTTGGGACAGGGGTCTGATACCGGCCTAGGACGATCCTCAAACTTTTCAGCCCGATCGGACCAAATTTGGGCAGGGTAGGGGTCAAAATGTGTTTTTTGAAAAATGGATTTTCGAGATTTTGGGCGATCAAGGCGAGTGGGGTATCATTTTCCACTAAATTTTGGACGCTGAATCCAATTAAATGGGTCCCAGAACGATCAGCTTTCCACAGGAGGATTTTATGGGTCAAATTGGGTATATACTACCTATTTTGAATATGTGTTTTTGAGATTTCTGGAACCTAGGCGTATGGGGTATCATTTTCCGCTAAATCATGGACGCTGAATCCAATGAAGTGGGTCCCAGGACGATTGGCACCAACTGGAAGAAGTTATGGGTCAAATAGGGTATATATTACTCATTTTAAATATGTGTTTATGAGATTTCTTGTCCCTATGCTCATGGCATGAGACACATTTGGATGGTGATTTCATCATGGAAGAGGTCAACATCTTCAATTTGTCCCAAAATTTTTGGTTGGTTATTCTTTGAATAATCAACCTATGTTTTCATGCCTATGTGTATTTATCTCGGTGCTATGAGTGAGGTTTTTAGATATTTATACAGGCGGAAAATTTAAGAAAAATACTTATCCTGATAGCAATCTTCGAAGGGAAGCTTTCCTCAAGAAATTACTTTCATGATTATTCATGATTGGATTCAAATTGTCGAGGATGAGCGTGTAGAAACAGATAGGAGTATAATTGAACATCGAATTACGCCAATAACTCAAGATCTGACAAGCAGGTGGTGTTTGAATTCAACATCTGTACGTAGGTACCCGACAGACTTCCCTGGCCTACAATAGGCTAATGACCAGGTAGAGGCCTCTAGGCGAGTACGTGCGTCTACTCGCATACTGTGCTTTCGAAATCGGATGTTTTCGAACGAAGAGACTCCTCGAACAACACATTTGACGCTCGACAATTTTGGTTGGTTATTCCTCGAATAATCAACCTGTTTTCATGCAAAAAGTCAATCTCTCCGATTCGCCCCAAAAATGTTTTCTGGACGTCTCAAGGTGTCTAGATCAATATTAGCAAATGTCCGTCCGCCGTCCAAGCCGACTTTGTAAGTAGAAATTTTTCTATAAATCTGACATTTTGATCAGGGGTTCGTTAACGGCTCTAGTTGGTCCTCGTAACTTTTCAACCCAATCGGACCATATTTGGGTGGGGTAGGGGTCAAAATGTGAATTTCGAAAAATGGATTTTTGAGATTTTTTGCAATCTAGGTGTGTGAGGTATCATTTTCCACTAAATTTTGGACGCTGAATCCAATGAAACGGATCCCTGAACGATTGGTGCCCTCTGAATGAGACTATGGGTCAAAATAGGTGCCTATTTACCCATTTCGAATGTGTGTTTTCCAGATTTCTGGTACCTAGGCTTGTGGGGTATCATTTTCCACTAAATTATGGACGCTGAATCCAATTAAATGAATCCCGAAACGATTGGCGCCCTCTGGGTGAGGTCATGAGTCAAAAAGAGTGTCTATTTACCCATATTGAATGTGTGTTTTCGAGATTTCTGGTAGGTACCAGGCGTGTGGAGTATCATTTTCCATTGAAGTTTGGACGCTGAATCCAATTGAATGAACCCCGAGACGGTTGGCGCCCTCTGGATGAGATTATAGGTCAAAATGTGTACCTATCTACCAATTTCGAATGTCTGTTTTTGAGATCTCCGGAACCTAGGCCTGTGGGGCATCATTTTCCCCTAAATTTTGGACCCTGAATCGATTGGAATGGGTCCGGGACCCGCCACACCCACTGTTTCTCCCATTTACTCCATGTGGAAGAAATGAATCTCCATGCGCCTGGTTGGAGGAAAACCAACCCGTGTGCAGCGTTTTTTTTTTTTTTTTTTTTTTTTTTTTTCTGGTTCTCTTCTAGGAGAAAAATAAAGATTTGAGCAGATTTTCGTTTGCTCTCAAACTTGCGTTGTACTTCTACGTTTTGAAAAGCTCCAAAAAGGAAGAATGGAGGTTGAACTGGGATCGGAAACCAAACAACGGTGCACATGACTCGGCGAGTGTAGCGAACAATACGAGAAGTGACGTTCTCAACAATAAGTTGTAAGCCTGATTGAGGGGGGGGGGGGGGGGGATCTGGCAATTTAAATGATCTCCCTCGGCAACAGACACGGTCCACTTGGCGCACATCTGTCGTCTGACGTCACTCGACGACAAACCTCCAGCCAACTTCTCAGGAGATCCGCATACTCGGCTGCTCGACAGACTTGAGACTACCGGATCCATTTGTTTAGGCCCCAGGATGCCACTCTAAATTTACTTCTTAACCGGTTATTCCTTGAATAATCAACCTATGTTTTCATGGAAAAATTCAACCTCTCCGATTCGGCCCAAAATTTTTTCCTGGACGTTTCAAGGTGTCTAGATCATAAAAGTCAAATGTCCGTCCGCCATACGTCGGTAGTAGAAAATTTTCTAAAAATCTGAAATTTTGGTCAGGGGTCCGTTTATGGCTCTAGTTGGTCCTCGAAACTTTACAAGCAGATCGGACCAAATTTCGATGGGGTAGGGGTCAGAATGTGTTTATTGAAAAATGGTTTTTTGAGAGTTTTTTTTGCTAACTAGGTGTGTGGAGTATCATTTTCAACTAAATTCTGGACGCTGAATCTAATAAATAGGGTCCCAGAACGATTGGTACCCACTGGAAGAGGTTATGGGTCAAAATGGCTATCTATTACCCATTTTGAATATGTGTTTTCGATATTTATGGTACCTAGGCGTGTGGGGTATAATTTTCCACTAAATTGTGGACCCTGATTCTCCGGTACTTATCGGTTAATGCGTAGTCCGCTTAGTTACCGATTGTTTCTTTCTGTGTTTAAAATAGGTATACCGTATTTTCCGTTCGCAATGTAATTGTTTTAGCCGTAGTAAATGTGTTTTACGGAAAATGGATGGCAATCTAGGCGTTTGGGGTATGTATCATTATCCACTAATCGATTTCACTGAATCGATTGGAATGAATCTGGGGCACTCCACACTCATTGTTTTCCCCCATTTACTTCATGCTCCTTGTCCGAGGAATAATCAACCCCTGTCAATGAATTTGCAGTGTTTTCTGGTACTTTCGTGTTAACGCCTACCAGTTGTTGAAACAGCATTGAAGGCCTATTCGATATATCGAATCAGGTATGTTTGACTCCTATGTGCAAAGAGGTTTTTTACCTACAGGTTATATCTCCGTAAGTAAGGAAAACAACAAGAAAACAACAATTAATATGTAATATATATATTTGCTTCTTAGTAAAAGTTACAAATTAAAAAAAAAAAATTAATGAAGTAAAAAAAAAAAAAAAAAAAAAAAAAACATTCAAATACCTGATTCGATATATCGAATAGGCTTTCAATGCTGTTTCAACAACTGGTAGGCGTTAACACGATAGTACCCGTTGGATCAGGCCCTGATCCACCTTGACGGGATCACATCAGCACATCTAGCTCGCTCGAGCGGCGGTTGTGAAAACTAACAAACTCCACCTTCAACCATCAGGGAGCAATGGCGCATCGATCTGCCCCGTTCACCCGAGAGCGCCGTGCGGCCGAGGAAACAAGTTGTGATTGCCGTCTGATAATGGCTCCCGAGGAAGCGATATGATGCTCGTTCCCTCTATCAGTATACGCCGCTTCTTTGGCCTTTTGGGCATTTTTACTCGTTGATGTTCTTCTAAACGGTCGAATTTGAGTCCGACCGCTGAAATTGTGTGCGCGAGTGAGACCTCGATGGCGTCGTGATATCAACGTTTTTGGTCCCTGGACGCCCACCAATTGACCTGCAAAATGGAAATTCGAAGTAAGCCAACTAACTTTGTAACTACTGTCTTTTGAACTAGCGTGTTGAATGATTATCATCGTAACTACACCTTTAAACGCCCCTCAACTTCTACTTGATAATTATATCCTACGTTGAGCCGTTCATTTCGGCTTGGGCCAAGCCAACGGCCAACCGAAGACGCCAAAGATATTCTGAAGCGTTCATGTATCGATAGACGCCCATTCATTAACTACACCATGTAAACGAATGGATCTGGCAATCCAATCTCTTCACCATTATCAAAAAAGACCGAATTGACCCAAATCCAATTGTCGTCTAACTCATGAGACACATAACAAAATTCCCTGAACAACCTTCGGTAGCTCAGTTGGTAGAGCGGTGGACTGTAGGTGGTTATGATGTAATGTGGCAGACATCCATAGGTCGCTGGTTCAAATCCGGCCCGAAGGAAGCTTTTTGCCCGCTGGTCGTCTGTTAAATTTTATTTTATTTTCATCTAGCCAATTGCCAGGTCTCCAAATCAACTTTTGAGTGTAAACCAATGAGAAGGGTGTGAATTTTGCATGTGAAGTGATGGCTTCCTTCAATAGTTTTTGTTAGGTACAAAAAAAATGTGGAAAATTGATTATCTAAGTATATTCTAGGCACTTTTCCGTTAATTGTGAACGTTCTCGTTTCCAGGGGGGACGGGACGGAAATGTACCATATTATTCTATTACATTAGGAACATTATTTAACCCGTACTTGTGGAAGGCTAACCCAATAGAAATTCATCTGATGGCTTATGCTTGTGAAATTTTGAACTTCAGACAACAATTTGGACTTCCCACTTCCTCAGAAGAAACAACCGATGTTGCGGAAATTTGGAAAACTGAAGCTAGTATCTCTCGCTGGCACCAATTGGCTGGACTGTCAACTGTTTTGGATGGTTATTCCTTGAATAATCAACCTATGTTTTCATGCCCAACGCCATGTGGTCAAAATGTGTTTTTCGAAAATGGATTTACAAGATTTTCGACGATCTAGGCGTGAGGGGTCATTTCCCACTAAATTTTGCTCGCTGAATCCAATGGGACGAAGGAAATTGTTACCGAAGATGAAGGAGGCGAGAGATAACGGTCAACACGCAGTTTTGATAAATGACCATCTTTACATAAATGGGAAGAAATTGATTGAAGTAGACACCTCAAGATCATCTGAAGCAGACAGTGAAAAGTCATCTGAACGGCTACAACCTCTGAGAAATAAAATTAGGAGTAAGAGAAGAGAGTCTGACTGCAACACCATTCCGAAGAAAAATTAGAAATTTGAAACTGGAACGTCAAGGACTTCGAGCTCATAGAATCAACGATTTGAAACCTGGAAGAAAAACGCTTCAAATTCTAACACACGGGTTGGTTATTCCTCGGACCAGAGGAATGTACAAGGAAGTACATGGAGACTTCTTCAACATGGGGAAAATGGGGGAAACAGTGGGTGTGGCGGGTCCTGGACCCATTCCAATCGATTCAAGGTCCAAAATTTAATGGAAAATGATACCCCACACGCCTTGGTACCCGAAAACCCAAAAGCACATATTCTAAATGGGTAATAAATACCCAATATGACCCATAACTTCTTCCAGTGGGTGCCAATCGTTCTGGGACCCACTTCATTGGATCCAGCGTCCAAAATTTAGTGGAAAATGACACCCCACACGCCTAGGAACCCGGAAATCCCGAAAATTCATTTTTCAATAAACACATTTTGACCCCTACCCCGCCCAAATTTGGTCCGATTGAGCTGAAAAGTTTTGAGGACCGTCCTAGGCCGGGAACAAACCCCTGACCCAAATTTCAGATTTTTAAAAAATTTTCTGCTACCAAAAACGGCGCGTACGGCGGACGGACATTTTGATTTTTCTAGACACCATAAAACGTAAAAAAAAAAAATTTTTGGGCCGAATCGGATTTGCACCATAGTAGGTGCGGTTTGTACTCTATAATGTTTACTCTTTATTGTATAATATTTAAATGATGTTATAACGACTATTTTAGTTGTTACTAATATTGTAGAGATTCTCGGAAAGAGCAAAGTATTAAGGACTCATTTATAAATTTATGTTACATTATTAATTTTGTGACTCCTGTGACCTAGTTTTTGAGAATAGTACTGTATGTACTTTGCTAGACATTTATTTAAAAGTGGCTGAACTTCTGTTGTATAGGTTTAAGTTACCTGAAATGACAATAAATGAATTGAATTGAATTGGGACGGGTCCACCGGAAGAGGTTGTGGGTCAAAATGAGTACCTAAATCCCCTATTTCAAAGTGAGTTTTCGAGATTTCTAGTACCTAGGCGTCTAGGGTATCATTTCCCACATAATTTTGGTCGCTGAATCGATTGGAATGAGTCTCCATGCTCCTGGTCCAAGGAATAGCCAATCCTGTGAATGTATCAAGTTTCACCCTGCCAAACACATGCCATGTAATATGCACTCCTGATATTTCGAGAAGAATCATTGCTCCCCAGATAACTCCCAGGATCCAACACTAGGACCTCATATTTTTCCTAAAACGACCCTTCGTGAGATTTACGGCTCGGGTTTTGTGTATCAGTGAACAATGGCTCCTGTTGTGTAAGGGATCCGGACACGTGCTTCCACCTTTTGTTGTCTTCAATGGTTTTGTTGTTTACTCAACAATTACTCCGGCAACTAATTACTGTACTTTGTACAATGAAACAGTCCACATCCAAGCGGTAACGAAACATAACTGTACTTGATTGAACGTTTTCGCATTCAAAGAAATCAGAAACTAATCCCGTTAGAAACCAAAAGGTACCTACTCGTATTTTAGGCAGTTATTCGACTTTCCTACATGTTCAGAGTGGTACGAGGAAACGAAACAGAGTTATTTATGTCCAACAGGGTCGTGACAGATGAAATGAATCAACCAGTTCTTTTCTTTTCTAGTCCTCAAGTCCTCGTGTCTGAAGTTAGAAATGTCAAGAGCTTCCATCGAGACCAGTCTGTCAGATAAAATCATCCTTGCGGCGATAAGTGAAGCTCAATTAGAATGAAGGACCGTATGGCGACGCCTTCTCCCTTGATATGTGATAATCTAGCTTGTGTTGATAGTATAACCAAGCCACAACCAAATTACTACAACGCATTGAAGGTGATAAGGAAAGAGCTGGAAGGAAAAAGAGCAGAGGCCTTATACCCTGGCCTGAGTGGACTTTGTGACGTCGGAATGACCGGTGGATTGAAAAAAAAAAAATATTTTCTCACGCGAAATAAACAAATTTTGGAGATTATTCTGTTAAATTTGAGTCGAATCAAGAAACAGATAGCGTCACGAGAATCATCGTTAAAGAACAATAAAAATTCATGTGCCACACTTTGGAGTTCACCATTATCCACTTTTTGACAATTTCTGGGGTTGCGCAAATTTGCGTGCTTGCTGATCCAGCTGCGCGCAATAAAAAAGGTTGAGGGATCAAATTTTCATGATATTTTGGGGAGAATTCGAATCAGCGATAAACCATGGGGTTTCCATTTTAAAGTATGAAAGTTAGTGTAATTTGCGCAGTTGCGCTGGGGGCGCAAATATGATATTTGAGATCCTTGCAAAAAAATATGAAGATTAAAAAAAAGAGGGGGGGGGGGGGGGGGGGATTTGTGGGACTCCCTGTATAGCGAGTTTATTTGCTAATTTGGAATCTACTTGAAATGTAATTCTTCAGCTTTATTGAAAGGGCAGGTTATAAAGATTTTACCTAATTAAATCTATTGTATAATTACAATTACAGTGACCATCTATGGATATAAACCAGCCTAAATCAGTCAGTTTTGATTCTCATTGCTAAACAGTCAAATGCTGAAAACCCGTTGTTGCATTCTAAATTTAATTTATATTAGTGTAAATTTCATTGAGTTAAGGAGTAAAACATCACCTTTTACATGATAATTCGTCCAATATTACAATCGGTAATTTGGCGCCTGTGTCGGAATAATGTGACTTTTAAAAAGAAGTTTAGTTTACTGCATTTTGCAACAAGTTTGTAATTGGCTACTAATTACAGTTGATTTGGCGTGGAATCCAATATAGATCAAATCTGCAATAAATTTGGGTTGGCAGCATTGTTTATTAGGTAAGATATTTTATGGTATATAGATGTTTGCGTTCTACCTCTTTTTCGTCTTGCAGAGTTCATCTAAGAGGGCCTCAGCAAAAAGAATCTGTCTCTCAAACGCCATTGAAATCTTACCGGGGCAGCGAATTATCTAATGAGTTACCGTCGGTCATTTGAAAAATGCATCGCTATGAAGACGTTTCGGGCTGGAGCCTTCTTTTGTCCAGGGCTGTCGCAACTCGTGAGGTAACGGCCATTCGAAAAAAAGAAAAAGAGTCGACGGAAAGCTCCAAGCTGGTAATTGAAGAAGCGCGCCGTAGAAGTTTTCTAGGGTCTGAGAAATAAAAGGAAATTGAGCAACCAATGCGCAAAGTCGGGAAGTTTCATCTTCGTGGAAGATCCCACTCGACCGATAAGGGTGCCCAAGTCCGCGTAGTTGGTGGTACAAGAAAATGCAGACTGCGTCATGGGGCGGTTAATTCAATTGAGATTATCACGAAAGATTTCGAACGACCCCTCCGACCGAACTTTCATTGGTTTCACGAACAGTCGAGGTGGAAAACAAGGAAACGCTCTGTAATCGTGCTAACCGTGATTTGGAGTTCACCGTTCTATGTAGGAGGAAGAACAATACAGAAAGTACTGTGTATTGGAACGAGAGGTTGGTTATGACACGAATCATCAGAGGTAAATCCTTGCAGATTTCTACTTTGCAGTCAGTTTGATCCCATGTGAACGGGCAGAAGGCCCAGGAGGCCCTGTACGAATGACGTTTTTACTTTGAGCTGTTTAATTGCAGTACTATTAACACTCAGGCTCGCATATTGTCGACCTACTTCCACATTTTATAGATTACGAAAAGGGCAAGAAATAACCGTTAAATTGATGGTTCTGCCTTTTGTGGTGAGTTTAGGTGATGTGGCGAGGTTTTTGCAAGGTTCTCCAGGTCATTCGGTTAATTTGCTTAGCGAATGCAACGAGAGTTTCTCAGATAATGGATGAAGGTGATACGGTGACTATTTTCCGTCATAAATCAGTAGCTGTTTCACTATATGAACTCAGTCTGTCCCTGACCTTAGCAACAATTGTTTGTCTTTCGAGGTGGAATGTTATTACCCTCTCAAATGTTAAACATCTGGGTCTGCTGTGCCCAAATTGCCTCAACTGATCCGGAGAATCCCACCTTCAGGTGAAATGGAATCTCACAAGGGACACCATACTGCCTTACTGACTTTATCAGGGCTATGGAACCTCTCACCAAGGACCCGTTGCTGATGTGACTAAGCATCTGCCGAGCACAGTCGGCAGATTTATAATAAACAAAATTATTAAAAATATTTATTTAAATATTACAAAAATAACTGTGATACTATATAGATGGCCCCTAAAAACAGTTTGCAGTTATAATTTTCTAACATTTTTCTGTGGATTTCCCACTTTGGAGTCTTGAATTTCTGGTCACGATAGGCATACAATCTGTTCTGCACATTGTGCATGGAAGTTGGGATCGGAAGGTCCTTTCTTTCCAGGTTAAGCAGAGACCCTTTCTCATCAATTTTGGGGTAGTGATTTCGAATTTGATGACTATCATCCCCGTATTTGTCGCAGCCTAGAATTTAGAGAAGTGAAAATGTATGCAAATTTCTCGTTGGAGCCCCTTTTTCATTCAAACGTTCAACTTTGCATAGACAGTCAGTTTGAATCGAGAAAGGGCAAACTTTCCCGTCGGAAACAAGCGCTCGAGGCCTCATGGATCACGCCCAAAAAATAGGCCAAGAACAAATCCACGGTGTCCCTTTCAATGAAAAGCTTTTCCTGGAACTCTGCTCTAATAAGCCGATCTAATGTTGGAAGGTGTAACGGATAAAATGAATCTGGCACCGTGTTGCGTCCGTCAGTCTTTTTATGATGTTAATTTTGAAGCGAGAAAGCTTTCGAGTTTGCTTCAAACGGCTCATCTCCATTCAAAAACCGCACAGTGCGGCTATACGCGATTTCCGGTATTTCGCAACAAGCTAAATGTAACTTTTATAGGCAACAAGAGGCTGGAATTATTTGGCGCTTGTGCTGAAAACCACAAAAATGCTCTATTCTATGCCTTCATCAAGTTGTTATTTCAGAAATTGAGTTGTTTCTGTGGAACTCAAAAGCACCCTCTTCACAGCCCATGGTTTCTACAAAGAAAATTCACGCCTGAAGTTCATGCCCACTCGAATTTTGAAAGGAAAGGTGAATAAAATACAGTAAAAAACCAGCATTTACATAAATTAGGTAGCTTTCGGCCCGGGGACCTATTTAGGGACTTTGTACGCGCTATTTGTAATTTTATAGAACATCAGAACTTAATTCGATTTTATAGACCCCATTTTCTCACACAATTCAACACAAAAAGTGTGCTCTGCGCGAATGAGTGGCACTTTCTCTCTCTCACGTGGTATTATGAAGAAGACTTGAAAGCAACATTACGACTCCCTTGCCTTGCTCTTCCTAATACGTTTTGGTGATAAGATCGAAATGTTATTACGACCGTAGATAACACCCCCGTATCTGGTTCCTCGTTCATCTGTTACATCAACGTTACCTACGCGTCGAAATGAAAAATTAATTCGGCTAGCGTCGTAAGGGTTGTTATATTTTAAATTTTATTTAGAACAGTGAGGACCACATCTCGTTCCTTCTTTAGAGACGTTTCTATTTTTCAATGGAGGAATTAAAAATCCATTTAAGTTCGCCCATAGGGGTTTCCTTTGTTTCTCATGTCGCAACCCCTGCCTGCCAGCTACTATTCCGGAATTATTACCAAAGTTCTTGCAGATTTTTTTGCCAATTTCGAACGTGCTTCCGAAGAAATGATATTTCAACTCGGACCCATCTCCTCAGCTGCTCAAGGTCTTAGGATAATGTTTCTTTCACATCAGATTGGATCATTCTGAGTGATTAAGATGACTTCATGCTTTAGAAAGGTGTACAGTAATTATGGAAACTAATGAACGATAAAACCTTTTTTATGATCACATACGAAAGACCTGAGTAAAAGTTGGGATTTTATTAGCCTCCGAAATGAACTTTTTCATGACTCGAATTTTGCAATTTTACGATCATACCGAGCTATCCTATGTGACGTACTCCATGAGCTAAATCCGAAATCGGCAACTCCCGCTTGACTGCATTAACCGAGCTTGAAAAACGCCGTTTATTACTACTCGTGCGTAGCAGATTGAACGATTGTCTTCAGAAAGCATACGAGTATTGATTTGTAGCGGAAGATTCCTTCGTTGGAAGGGTCTGACATAACTCCTCCAATGTGACTCAATAGCTCTTTCATCGGGTAATGTCATTTGATGAGAAACTAGGTAGTAATTTATTTTTGAGCAATTCTTACCCAAGTAGCTTCTCGCATTTATGATGAACTTGAATGATCAAACGCTGGGAAGAAACGGGTGGTTTTCTAGGACTCTAACGCCCACAAATTTGCTCATTGCCTCAAACCTTTGTATTCTCAGTTGTTTGTAGTAATAAACCGATAGTTTTAGAACAATAACGGTTGAAAAGTTGAATAAATACACCATTCTTTCTCTGTTGCATTCAAAGAATCTTAATTTTGATTTTAAATTGAAAGATATATTGTACAGGAAGCCTACGTAGTGAAACATAGGTGCAAAATTCTCTATAAAAAGTGGGTAAACTGAAAAAAATGAAAAAATATTGGTCACTATCAATACTCAATACTATCGGTCCTTGCATCGACAAAAAAAGTCGATATTTTGATACTATTGACTATTGATGGCCATCCCTATTGCACATTGCTATCAGGATTCCAATGTAGCCTATGTTTGATGTGGTTTAGAGCTCACTTATAATTTACTTAGGCTGTTCAAATCAATTGAGTCTGGCTTAGGCATTGCAGACGGGCAGAAACATTCGATGGGCCTCCCCTTATTTATATTAGTAAAACATATGACGGTAACGATACAAATCACAGCTCAGAATTTGGACAGCAGCTTTTAGGAGAGCTTATTCTTGTTAGAGCCATAGAAGGGAGTATTCGTGGGGACGAAGAGGATTCAAAATCGTGCATCTCCCAGGGTGAGAAGGAAAGGTCATGTGGTCAGTGCAAGGGTCACTGGGTCCGTTTTCGATTCCCAATAAAACGCTAGAAAGGATCACCCGTCAAATGTTACGAACATGGTCCATGGTCACGGTTTTCAATTTCATGATTTTTTTTTCCTTTGTAATGAGGGCAGGGGGCAGTACTGCCCCTGGGCGCTGCGACCTCCATGGGTATATTGTGCCCGTCCGGCCTTATTAATAAAACACCCGCGAGATCCCCGCTTCCCTGAGGTAGCGAAGGATCTCGTCAGGGGCGATGTCAGCCGGGCTGAAAAACCCTTTACCAAAGATCCGCTGCCGAGTGGCGGCAAAAGCCGGACACTCGCATAGCGCGTGCACAGCTGTCTCAGCCTCCTCGGCATACCAGCGGCAGTCTACTGTCTCTGATTTGCCCAGGTGGTACCTGAGAGTGCAGCAGTGACCAGTGTACATAGAGGTGAGGATTCTGAGCTCCCTTCTACTCAATGTGAGGAGGATCATTGCTCTCTTTGAGTTTGGTGAGATGAGGAGCTTGGACTGCCTGAGGTCAGGTTGCCTCTGTCAGTAGGCAGCCACTTGTGAGCGCTCCCACAATCTGACCTGCTGGTTCAGTTAGCAATTGGAGGTCCCGACCCAAGATTCAGGACCAATAGGAGAGGACGCCGGACCCCTGCTTGGCAAGGAGGTCGGCTTCCTCGTTTCCTTGAATACCCTAATGACCCGGCACCCAGAGGAGCGTCACCGCATTCCTCCTCGCGAGCCTCTTCAGGGACTGGAAGCAGCCCCATGCCAGCTTTGAGGTGAGCTTGAAGTCTGCAATAGCCTTCAGTGCTGCCTGGCTGCCTGAGAGTACGGTGAGCCCCCGTCGGAGGATCTCCTGCGCACAGGCAGCAATGGCAAGGACCTCTGCCTGGTAGACAGTAACAAACCGGCCCAAGGGGGCAGCCAGTGAGTATCCCGGCCCCCTCACCCCTAGGCCAGCCCGACCATCCATCAGTGTACCACTTCTGTGAGCCCTGGGGAAGTAAGGGTGTAGCACCCTCCCAGTGCTGGCTGACCACTTTGAAGGGTGTGTGGAAGTTGGTCTCCTGCAAAGGCGGACTTGTCAACCTCAACCCTGTTAAGGATTTCAGTTAGGCCCCTCTGTTGGAACTTGTGTCCCTTAAGCGCCATCCTCCCCGCCGCCTGGAACGCACATCGCTGAGCAAACAGGTGAGGGGGGTTGAGGTCCATGGCTGCGGTTGGGCAGGTGTTCATGGCACCTGTGATGCTCAAGCAGGCCAGCCTTTGCAGTTTGAGCAGCTGCTGTTGGACTGATGCTTGCTTAGTGGCTCCCCACCATATGATGGAGGCGTATGTGACAGTGGGCCTCACAATTGCTTTGTACGCCCATGCTGTCATTCTCGGTGTTTCATGATACTCGTGACAGAGGTGAGAAGACAACCCGGGCGCCAACGTAACCCACGTCGGTAGTTGACAATTTTCTGTAAAATTTGTCCTAAACTCTTCTGGTCGATAATCTGGAGCGATAACCTCTCGCCGCGTCTGAATTAGAGGAAATGCCGCTCGTTACTACAAAGAGTTGAACATAAACCGTAACGAGCCTTTTAGGCTGCATGAGCGAAACGTCACGCGAAGTCTCCGGAAGCGGTTCAACATCCTCGTTGCCAAGTCCGGTCGGGAAAGTAAACAAAACATCCGGATTCACGGAACCTGGGGAAAAGCTGTATTTATACTAGGTCACTATTGACGAATCGAAGGCCATGTATTTTCCCGTACGTAGGCGATTCAAATTCAAAATGGGTGGCGACACTCCCAAATTCAAGTGGTGCAACTTGATGCAGTGTGAAAGTGGCTCGTGATCTTCAGAAATTTGTCCATTGTTTTAAAAAACTCTAAAACATTGGTCGCGCCAAAGTTCGATATTCATTAACAAACCGCAAATTTCGCCGAACGCATTAGATTGTGTCTTAAATTCTCCCCAAAATTTTCGCTGAATTGTTATTCCGGGTTTATTTCTGATTGCGACAATCTGATACCGACTGGCTTAATATGTTCTAAGAACCCGCTTTATTTCTCCCCTAATTTTGCTCAAATTTTCGTGAAATTGATTATAGTCCGGAAGATTTATTTAAATGGATTGCGATATAATCTATTCACCGACTGGTAACTGTTCAGGCTCTCGAATGAACGCATGGAACTTCTTTAAGGATCTTGAAATGATTTTACATTTAAATTAAAATTCCATGTTTTGACCCGCACCCATTTAACAGTATGCGGTGATCGAGCTGGGCTTAAGTAGACCCTTCATGGAGTCTTCTGAGAGATTGCTAATGAAACCCAATTGTCTTATGTGAGAGTTGTGTCGAAAAGAACAAAATGTAACAAGTGCTCACTTTTAGATTTACAGTGAATATATAATCCACCCTTCTCGCTCTAACCGTGATTCTCGCTTCCTCAGATTCTTTTTCGACGTCAAATTTGACTGATACATGGAAACTACTAATGTGGTACTAACAGGGGCTCAGTCTTGCCCGTGGCAGCTTCACCGTGTCCTAGACCGCATCCTGAAGACCTATGAAGATAAGGAGTTAGCACTGGGGCTTTACCTCGACGCCGAAAAGGCATTCGACAAAACTTGGCATGCGGGCCTCCTTGCCAAGCTCAAACCCCACTTGAGCGACACTTACTACCGCTTAATCCAATCATTCTTGGCTGATAGGCGATACAGAGTCAGTGTGGAAGATGCTATAACAGAGGAGCTCCCGATCTTCTCTTCCGTACCACAAGGAAGCGTGCTCGGTCCACTGTTGTACATATTTTACATTCATGATGTGCCAATAACCAACGACACCCGCATAATCTCAGCGCAGTTTGCTGACGACTGCGCTTATCTAGCCCAGTTTCCGACCGGTGAGGAGGCAAGCGCGAAAATCCAAAATATTGCCAACGACGTGGGGCTGTGGGCCAAAAAGTGGCGGATCAAAATCAATGAAACGAAATCAAACTTATCTCTCTTCACCTACAAACGCAAATACACAATTCCCCCTGTACAAATGAATGGCTCAGTACTTGAATTGAAAACGCATGTAAAGTACCTGGGGATGACCATGGACCAACGACTCACGTGGAAAAACCATGTTAGTGATATCACATCGAGAATCCGTCACAGAATCAGCCAGCTAAAACCTCTTCTCAAAAACAAAAATCTCAGCACTAAAAACAAATTACTCATTTACAGCACCCTTATTAAGCCCATCTGGTGCTATGGCGGTGGTCTATGGTCGTCTGGCTCTGACACCCAAATAAATAGAATTCAGGTGCTCCAAAACCGTGTTCTCCGCTTAATTACGGGGGCCGACTGGTACATAAGGAATGAAGAACTTCACAAAGACCTGGAAGTGCCGACAGTGAAGGACTGCCTGATCTCCACCTACTACGCCTCCTACCAAAAGGCCTCGTCCCATGGAAACAGCCTCATCAGCAGTATCCCACAGGAGCGACCACCCCCTCGTCATCTTAGGCGGCTCAAACGGAAACACCACTCCGACTTTGCCGAAGGCTTCACCTAGAGACCCCTAAATTCCGTTCCAAATCTCTTCAAATTCTCCGAGCCAAATAACTTACATTATAGTACAGCTGTTTCTGTACTCCATACATATTCATAACTAGGTAGTTGATGGACTTACCCTAGTTCATAGTCATCAATCACGTTACTTGTTATATATCGATTATTGTTTTCTTACTATAAAGTGCTCTGCACAAAAATGTATCGAAATTAATTAAAAAAAAAAAAAAAAAAAAAAAAAAAAAAAAAAAAAAAAAGGGGCTCAGTAGGATCCCTAAGTATTTGGCAAATTACATCTGTGTACTGTGATAAATTATTATATGGCTATTTGTTATAACTGGACAATGAATTCGCTGTGTGTTTTCCTTGACAATTATCCCTAAATTTTTTTTTTTTTTTTTTTAACAAGTCAACTTTATTGTATTTATTTAAATATACACTCTAGTTTTGATCGAGATGCAACTGCATTACAGGTAGTGTAATGCGTGGAACTTGTGGGTAGGTGTCTACGTATCGTAGGTGTATCCCTAAAATGCTAGTTTTTCCAATCGTAACTGCCTGCGCTGTAATGAATGTGGATGTCTCCTGGTCTCCAATCGATTCAGGGTCCAAAATTTTGTGGAAAATTATACCCGACACGCCAACGTACCAGAAATCTTGAAAACACACATTTGAAATGGGTAGATAGGTACCCATTTTGACCCATAACCTCATCTAGAGGGCGCCAATCGTTTCGGGACCCATTTTATTGGATTCAGCGTTCAAATTTTTGTGGAAAACGATACCCTACTCGCCTAGGTACCAGAAATCTCGAAATCACATATTTGAAATGGGTAGATAGATATCTACTTTGACCCATTAGCTCTTCCAGTAGGCGCCAATCGTTCTAGGACCCATTTTATTGAATTCAGCGTCCAAAATTTAGTGGAAAACTTGCCAAAAATCTCGAAAATCCATTTTTTGAAATACACATTTTTACTACCCCTCCCATATTTGGTCCATTCGGACAGAAAAGCTTCGAGGACAGACTAAAGCCGGAAACGGGTCCCTGACTAAAATTTCAGATTTTTAGAAAAATTTCTAATACCAAAATCGGTGTGGACGGTGGACGGACTTACGCTAATTTTGATCTAGACAGTTTGAAACGTCCAGAAATAATTTATGGGCCTAATCGGAGAGATTGGCTTTTTGCATGAAAACATAGGTTGATTATTCAAGGAAAAAGCGACCACCTTTATAAAAAAACCCATTCTCACACGACTATGGAAGGTCAAACCAAATGAGCCACTAAATTTGTTCCTGTTCTGAGCGTCAGTGAGAATGGAGCCGTGTGATGAAGGCGTTCTCTTAGGCCAGAAAACTTGAGTGATGATTAAGCGATACCTCGTATTTTTATACCGCTTTTTATCGTCCGTCGTTCCATTCCACGATCTGATCGTTATCCTCTCGAATAATCTCTTGTTACCATCCTCAACTGCAGCTCCTACTCCCGCGTGCAGTTTCTCCCTCTACCGTCGAGCCGGTAGCCTCATCGTGGTCTTCGGAGTCCTGGTCTTGGTCCTGTTTCAGTATCGCGCCATAGAACCGCCAACTCACAGAGAACGCGGAGTCTTATTTACAATCCGCGTCTCAATAACCCGCCGAAGTTCACGTGTCATGTGTTTCAGCTGCTGAACTCAATAACCGGCAAAAACTCTAACAAGTACGCGACTTCAACGTTCAGATCTTCTCATGATGCACCAATTCGTACAAAGTATGTCCTTACAAGCAAGTGCCAAATTTAATTCTTATTGGAATAATAAACCCTTTTATATGTATACACAGAGGCGCAAATTAATATTTCTCAATGAAACTGTAACCGTTTGAAAGTGTGGAGATTCTAAATGGAACAACTCTGCCAGGTCTGCAATTTTTCCATGTAAATCTAAGCCCACGTAGTGTCTAGCTAATGGTGAACGCTGACTGGGAGATATTCGTGAAATTGTATTTTTGAATGAATTTTTATGGGCTGTTTATTTGAACGCTGATTCAACTAATGGAGATGGATCCTTGACCGTTTGCCGTACGTTGAAAATTTCGTCTTATTCCAGAAAATCATTCTAAGCTGGGCTGTAGGTTTATACTAATTACCTACTCCCTGATTGATGTCACTTCGGCGTCATCATCGAGCTTCCAAATTATGCCCTCTGGTGGACTAGTAATTTTAACATTGTGACTTCACGTATGCTTCAAAGCTAATGAGAATAACAACAACTGGCTACGGCGTTGTACGAGGGCCTGCTGCAGTCAAGAGTCCCATTTTCAGGGCCTGCAAAAGAAATTTTTGAACAAATTTTTCTTTAATTTTACGACCCAAGAAGTACTTCAACACCAGACTACTCAAGGATTACTTTTTGACAGTTTTTGCATGGAGAACTGCTAATATTGACCTTGGCCGTGAAGCAAGTGAGAGGGACGTTTATAGGTTGGGATCGAGACGAAACGGGTTCTGCTAATCACAGAAGAAAGTCAGATTCAAGTCTGGAGTAGGTCAGACCTTCGTTTTTCTCTTGAAGTGTACTCATATCCAGAAATGTGGGAATGTAGTTAATGAAGTGATACTTTAGCGGAAGCACTCGTCTAATTTTATATAGGAGTCGGCACAATACAGTTGCATGGCCTAACGTAACCACCCCTCATATTCAATCTTAGAAGCGATGTTTTCCTAAAATAATGTTTATATATTAGCCATTTAACTACGGAGCTAATCGCAGATTACTTAACGTATAAATAGAGCCTGATCTATTCATTTAAATCTCTGACTTTGGACATCAATCTTACGATTTATTCGCGCTGATGGCATTTCTATACGTTATTACGGTACCAACGAGTAACGTGAAACATATTTTGCAGCATCGAAAGACGACGGTAAACTTTACTAAGACTTTGTACATTCGAAAATCCTCAAAACATGCTCATATTTTTCGATTTCTTTCTTAAAGTTCCTATACAAAAGCCAGATAATAAACATTACATTTCCTCTTTTGAGACTCTATTAAATCTTCTACAATTTGAGTCAAAATTCAATAATCTAGGCTCAACGGTATTAATGATAACTACAAAGCGCTAAAAAAAAGTGTTCTAAAGTCGGCCGTTCTGAATCTGTTTTGGGTAAAATCTTAGGCCGGAATGATCATTTCACGAGAATGTCGTGTGAAATAAAGCGTTTGGGAAACGCTTTATGGCTTAAATTTAACACCAAAGTGAAGCACGTCCCAATTTTGGCTTACGTTTAACACCAAAGTGAAGCACGTCCCAATTAATCATCAGTTAAGACGGAGAATTTGTAGATAAAATTTTTGTTCACATCACAGTCTCCAAGCTATTCTCGTATTTAGATTAAATGGATCTGTTTGGGAAATACTAGTTAAAATATAATTAATTAAACAAGAAAAGGCAGATACTTGGTTATAGTTTTTAAGAACAAAAGTAGATTTTTGGAATTTTTGAGGGTTGACATCACCTTTTGAAGCTGCAAAATTGGTTTCACGCAACCCGTTGGTACCATAACAACATAAATAAGACAAACCTTCAATTTGAACTGCTTTTTTGTGACTGACGATCAGCTCTGCTTATGTTAACTTTGTTCTTTCTACTTAGTACCTACACCTTTAGCGCACTATCAAAACGATTATATTAAACTGGTATTCGTTATTTAAAGTTCATTCACCAACAAGGAAAGCGAGAACTAAACGTACGTTTTTGGTGGTTGACGTGACTGCATTCACGCATGAAAGAGAAGAGGCCCATATCAATTCTGACTCCTCCCTTCCTCTTCCACGAGATCCTCCTAGACAACCGGTCACATCTGAAGCTGTATTTACGGTCTGATAGGAGCGACATTCGATCTTTCGACGAGAGATTCATTTTAGATTCGATAGAAACGAGCGTTTCGGAGTTGGGAAACTATGCAAATCGTGGGCCGGGATGACCACCTGATCATAAAATCGTATATTCTCAACCGGAGTCTTTGACCGGCAAGCCTTGACTAATTCAATTAAAATCGCCTCATTTTAATATAAATTAGTAGATTTCCTAATATTTGGAAAGGTTTCTACTGCATGGAAGAGTTTGATATCTTCACGTAGGCAGGCAATTTGAATAGTTTGGTTTCCGTAAACTAATCCAAAAGCGAGAAAGAACCCGAAATTTTCGTTATTTTTAGATCTTGAAATGCCTGAAGCAGTCACTCATTACTTACCTGTTGCTAGGCCGATTTACCTATCACTACTACAAACGCTGCAAATTCCTTCACAGGGGTGGGTTGTTCCTCGGACCACGAGCATGGAGACTCATTCCCATCGGTTCAGCGTTCAATTTAGTGGAAAATGATACCCCACACGCCTAGATACCAGAAATATTGAAAACCCACATTTGAAATAGACACCCATTTTGGCAAAATAACTTCTTCCGGTGGGCGCCAATCGGTCTGAGACCCCCTCATTGGATTGAGCGTCAAAAATTTGTCGAAAATGATACCCCACACGCCTAAATCGCCAAAAATCTCGAAAATTCACTTTTCAAAGTACACATTTTGGCCCCTACTCCTCCTCCCTCCCCCAATAAGGTCCGATCGGGATGATAAGTTTCGAGGACCAACTAGAGCTGGAAATGGGTCCCTGACCGAAATTTCAGACTTTTAGAAAATTTTCTTCTACTAAAATCGGCGCGGACGGTGGACGGACATTTTCTTATTTTGATCTAGACACCTTGAAACGCCCAGAAAAAAGTATGAAAGTGGGTTTGGGTTAAAATAAGAACCTACCTACCTATTTCGAAAGTGGGTTTTCGAGATTTTTCGGTACTCAAGCGTGTGGGGTGTCATTTTCCACTAAATATTGGAAGCTGAATCGATTAAAATGAGTTTGGATACTCCACGCTCGCTGTTTTTCCCAATTTTCTCCATGCCAGTCCGAAGAATAACTCTGTGAAAAAAATTTGCACCATTTTTGGTTGGTTATTCATTGAATAATCAACGTACGGTTTTCTCTAGTGACGGAACCCACTTTCATCTCTCTTGAGCCGTCAACTGGCAAAATTTTCGCTCATGGGCAAAAAATAATCCTTGAGAATTCCATGAAAGACCTCTCCATTCCTTGAAAGTTACTGTATGGTGTGCTATTTCCAAATTGGGGGTGATTGAACCTTACTTTTCTGAGGAGTGTGGCTGAAACACAACCGCCAAGGCTCATCAGTATGTTTCCATGCTAGATACTTATTTATACGCTATTTTTTGTAGTCAAATCGTTTTGTTCAAATCTCAACCTCATTGAACATACCAGAATAGTTGTTTTCGGTTCCAAGCTGTAATGGGATCATGGCCAGTTGTAATGTACAACTTGGTTTTCCACCATTTGAAGTAGGTAGTTTAACGCTCGGGTGATGCGTGACTTGTAATAACTATTCCAGCGCCGTAATTTCAATTCTTTCGTTGGTAGGTCGTCGTTTGAAGTCTAACACTTATCATGACCTACCTCGACAGAACAGTTCGAGAGAGCTTGTTGTCAATCATAGTTAAGTGATCACATCCTGAGGTTCTCCCCCGACAGCGTTGCGTTCTCCGAAGCCTCGTAGCTATTCGAGGAGCACTTATCGTATTACTTTTCGTCACGGAGCGTCAACGAATTGCTGCGTCTGAGTAGGGCAGCGTTTCAAATTATTTCTGTCTGATGGGAGCAACTGGTGAGAAGGTCTGGTATCTCCACACGGAGTGAGATTTCCAGATTTTGGTTGGTTATTCCTTGAATCAATCAATCTCTCCGATCCCGCCCAAAAATGGCCAGATACCGTTTCAAGGTGTCTAGATCAAAATAAGCAAATGTCCGTCCGCTAGACGCCGTCCGCCGTCCACGCCAATTTCGGTAGTAGACAATTTTCTAAAAACGCTGCAAATTCCTACACAGGGGTTGGTAATTCCTCGGACCAGGCGTTTGGAGACTCATTCCAATCGATTCAGGATTCAAAATTTAGTGGAAAACGATACCCCATACGCCTAGATCGCCAAAAATCTCGAAACTCCATTTTTCAAATGACACATTTTGACCCCTACCCCGCCTAAATTTGGTCCGATCGGGCTGAAAAGTTTCCTGGACCACCTAGAGCCGGGAACGGGTCCCTGACCAATATGTCAGATTTTTTAGAAAATTTTCTACTACCCAAAACAGCGCGGACGGCGGAGGGACATTTGACTTTTGTTGGTTATTCGTTGAATAATGTTTTCATGAAAAAGGTCAACCTCTCCGATTTGGCTCAAAAATTTTTTCTGGGCGTTTCAAGGTGCCTAGATCAAAAAAGTCAAATGTCCGTACGCCGTCTACCGTCCGCGTTTTTGATAATAGACAATTTTCTAAAAATCTGAAATTTTGGTCAGGGACCCGTTTCCGGCTCCAGTTGGTCCTCGAAACTTTTCAACCCGATCGGACCAAATTTAGGCGGGGTAGGGGTCGAAATGTGTTATTTGAAAAATGGATTATCGAGATTTTTGGCGATCGAGGCGTGTGGGGTATAATTTGCCCCTAAATTTTGGACGCTGAATTGATTGATGTGAGTCCCCATGATCTGATCTGAGGAATAACCAACCCCTGTGAAAGAATTTGCAGCATTTTCCGAAAGTGTCGCTTCACTTTGTCGTTACCCATACACCGGTAATGCACGTCTTCCGAGTGGAAGGTCGCTAAAGCGTGGGATTCTCAAGACGCGCTCATTTCTTTTTAAATTGTTCCTTTTCACCCTCACGATACCGACGGTGTCACCCCTCGGAAGAGAACGGTACTTGGAGAAAGTGTCGCTTGATTTTGATTCGAGAATCATTGCGGTTGGTGACACGATCAGCATCAGTGTTTTTACTTTCTCGGATTGTTCGTGGCCTCACGGTTGTGGGCGGGTCACGATTTCATGCTTGCACGTGTTGCGGCAGGTCTTCGATTTTCAATGATCCGCTCAGTGAATTCCGAATGAAGTTCACTCAGTCACTGAACATCTACTTTGCTGGACTAGATGCTCTTTTTCAAGTGACTTCAACCCTGTGAAGACCCCCTCAGAATGAGTGGAACAATAACATCTGAGGGATGAAAAAAGGCAGAAGGCTTTCACTTCTGCGTGAATTGGTTTCCTTCTGAGTTATGTCAGTCGTGACAATGAGCGCTTTGAGACGTCACAAAGTACACCCGGAGGTTCTCCAATTGACAGTAAAGAAATGAAACTTCCGGTCTATACCCTAAGGTTTTAATTGAATTTAACTCTAATTGTAGCCTTTTTTTATCAAATAGGTTAACCCACAGCGTTATACCGGCCACATTTAATTACTAGGCATTAAAAAAGTAGTTGCTCCAGTTCAGGTCTTGCGGTAATGGCTTGATAAAGTTTTCTTATCATTTCGAGTCACCCTCCAGGTTGGCAGTTGGTCTCTAACTTACTGAATAACTTCATTTCTCCATCTCTTTACAGGTATATTTTCCATGCTGAAAACGCTTTCCAGTTCATAAAAACTGTTCTTGATTACGTTCTTCAGTCTTCAGCTAGCCTAATATGTCACTAGGCAGAAGGTCAACAGCCGCATTAGTGCTTAATACAACTTTGGGAGTTAAATATGCATAAATTATTATTTAAAAAAACTATATTTATTGAACTCATTCGCACAAAATACACCGCGAAGTTGCATACTTATTTTAGAATTCAAGAAACTCTGCAAATTCTTTCACAGGGGTTGGTTATTCCTCGGACGAGCAGCATGGAGTCTCGTTCAAATCGATTTAGCGTCCAACATTTAGTGGAAAATGATACCTCACTCGCCTAGGTACCAGAAATTTCGAAAACACGTTCAAAAGGGGTTGATAGATACCCATTTGGACCCAAACCTCTTCCAGTGGGCGCCAATCGTTCCGGGACCCGTCTTATTTAATTCAGTATCCAAAATTTAGTCGAAAATAATACCCCACACGCATAGATCGCCAAAAATCGTTTTTAAGAATGATATTAACCGCTTGTTTTGTGGATTGTTTCAGAAATGTGGTTACTTGGGATCTGGGCGATGCTGAGCTGTATGAGCACGATTCGTTGCGAGCTTTTCACCGCCCTGACAGACTTAGAAGATCTTCTTGATACGGAAGCCATGTTTATGAACACTCTCGATCGCTATATACTTCGTGAAGAGAATAAGCTCGAGCGACTGAAGAGGTAAGGGCTATTAATTTGGTCATTTCAGAATAATGTGTCCCTCTAACTGTCATATTCACAATTTTATTTTATTTTTCAGTTATATGAATTTTATTTTATTTATTCTATTTTTGTAGATTTTATTTGTACTTTTCTTAGATTTTAATGGCAATTTTTCTTTCAGGAAGGCCAGTGAGTTCAAGAAAGAGCACACTCTTGCCTTCAACGATAGACACGAATATCTATCAAACCCTATTAACGCTTACCTTCTAGTCAAGAGGTTAACCACCGACTGGACCACGACTGAGTCCCTTATGACCGATCAAGCCGGATTAGGTATGCTTTTGCCATTACTGTTTTTCTATCATAAGTGATATACATTTTAAAAGTCCTAAATGAAATCAAAAAACGCTGCAAATTCTCTCAGTCGTGTTGGTTATTCCTCGGACCAGGCGCATGGAGACTCATTTCATCAACATGGATAAAATGGGGAAAACAGTGGGTGTGGCAGGTCCTGGAGCCATTCCAATCGATTCAGGATCCAAAATTTAGTGGAAAATGATACCCCACACGCCTAGGTACCAGAATTCTCGAAAACACACATTCGAAATGGGTAGACAGGCAGCCATTTTGACCCGAACTTCATCCAGAGGGCGCCAATCGTTCCCGGACCCATTTCATTGGATTCAACGTCCAAAATTTAATGGAAAATTATACCCCACACGCCTAGATCGCCAAAAATCGCCAAGATATTGGTCCGATCGGGCTGAAAAGTTTCAAGGACCAACTAGAGCCGGGAACGGACCCCTGACCCAAATTTCAGATTTTTAGAAAATGTTTCTCTACCAAAGTCAGCGACATTTGCTCATTTTGATATAGACACCTTGAAACTTCCAGAGAAAAATGTTGAGCCCAATCGGAGAGATTGACATTTTACATGAAAACATAGGTTGATTATTCAAGGAATAACCATCCAAAAGGTTTGAATAAAGGTGAAAATGGATTACTTGATTTAAGAAATGTTGACATCGATGCGAAAAAGGTTTAATGAAAGTAAAATACACCGATTTGTGGGCCCTTCAACTTGTAACTTCAAGCTTTATATACAAATGTATGGAATATGTTATTTTCAACCCGCATATATTCATGTAGGCGTTCAGCTTTGCTCGCAGTTTTCTATTGATTAGGAAGCAGGGAATTCGAAAAGACTAGAAAGCTGGGTGTTCTCTTTAATTGAACGGATAACGGTGCTGGTGAATCCGCAAAGAAATTGACGATTAAATGAGTTCTCATAAAAAAAATGAGGAACTTTGAAAAAGCGAATGGGCGTTCGGACCAGTTCCCGACGTTCTTTTCTCAACGGCGGATGTACAAGTGTGTTTTGATTCAAACAAGATCAGCTTCTGCCTTTAGGTGACTGGCAGCTGTCCATTAGCTAGCTTCATTTTCAAAATTCGTATACCTAACAAGCATCAAGAGAGGCGTGTGCGTATCCTATTTAGGCCAACGATACGTTTTTAGGTTTATCGCGTCAATGAGCACAGGCAATCTGGTAGTTACTGATATTTTACGATGAAATAATCGCTACGGGTAATTGCGGTTATTATGTTCAATAAGGAGCACCCCGCGCTACCATGCGCAAGTGACATTAACTTACTTATTTTAAATAAGAACCACTGTGTTTTATTGCAGATTTGGATTCTACTCCAAATGTATCTGGTGAAAAAAGTAAATGTTGCCTTCATGACCACATCAGAAATCTCAGGCTTCTCTAGGAGGCCTCTGTCACAACCAAAGGAATGGCCAGGGGATCACTAAGTTTGACTGAACTGACGCTCAATCGCGCTCAATTAGCCAGAAAAAACGACTCTAGCATTGAAAAATGACCCTCGAATACGCAACTCTCGTGAGGTCGAAGGGAAGAAGAGTTCAAGCGAGTTACGACATCTTTCATCAGATCGTAGAATCACTCGAGAACGCCACAAAAGACACCTTGGGTTTTAACGGATACTTGGTTCGGCAGCCTTAGCGGCGAACCGAGTCACGTTTCGAAGCTCGTGTGACATTTTGCAGATAACGTGAGCATTGCGCAGGGGGCTGTGAAATGCACGGAATCATACGGTGAGGTGATACACCGCCTCGGCAAATCCATTCTACCAGCACGCAAGAGCTTGTGACAGGATTGCCTGAATCTCCCAGTCGAAAATGTGCTATTTTTCACATTTGTCAATCTCATTTTGACGGGGTCGATCGTTCCGGGACCCATCTCAATGGATTCAACTTCCATAATTTAGTCGAAAATAATACCCCACACGCTAGATCTCCGAAAATCTTGAAAATCCATTTTTTGACAACACCCTTATCCCCCACAAAATTGGTCTGAACGGGCTGAAAAGTTTCATGGACCAACTAGAGCCGGAAACGGGTCCCTGACCCAAATTTCATATTTTTATAAAATTGTCTACATCCATAATCGGCGAGGACGGCAGACGGCGAACGGACACTTGCTTATTTTGACTTAGACACCTTGAAACGTCCAGAGAAAAATTTTGGGCCGTATCAGAGAGATTGACTTTTTGTATGAACATATAGGTTGATTATTCAAGGAATAGCCATACAAAACGGAACGGAAATTTATCGCCGCAAAGGCTCTGAAGTATGGTTGTTCACTTCTGACGGGTATAAAGCTGCACACGGTCATTTTCTAACTAAAGCGGTATAAATTAGCAGTTCAGGCGACCTGAGAGTAAGACCCTGTCAAGGAGGAAGCCCCTGTAATATTTTTCTGAAGGTCAACAGTCTCAGAATGTAGTAACCCGTCTGAATCTACATACGACGGTCGTGTTAAATTGGAAGTAGGAGTCGTTGTCCTCTACCTTGGCATCTCGCCAAGTATTTTAAGCCATCAAGTCAGCTTAATTCAAGTCGTTTCTTTGGCACTTCGTCCACTTGCGGTTCTTATGGCCGCATTTCCAGAACACTCCTGACTTCTCCAGGTCGTTCAAGTCTCCGTGAAAACTAACATTTTCAATTAGCGAGCCTTCGCGTTCTTCCTTCGGCATCGTAGTTTCATTTTATTTTTTTCTTATGGCAGTTTTTTTTTTTTTCATTACAGATGAAGCACAACAAAATTTGACGGAAATTAAGAAATTCATGAAATTCCCCACCGACGAAGATTTGACGGGTGCTGCCGCTGCTCTCATCCGCCTCCAAGACACATACGATATGGACACTGCTTCTCTGGCCAAGGGTGAACTGTTGGGAGTAAAATATACGTCTCAGCTTAGCGGTTAGTTCATCTTTACGCTATGTTAAGTACAAACAGGCCAAAATCTAGTGGAAAATGGTACCCCACACGCATAGGTACCAGAAATCTCAAAAACACATTCGTAATGGATAGATAGGCACCCATTTTGACCCATAACCTCATCCAGAGGGCACCAATCGTTCCGGGACCCTTTTCATTGGATTCAGCGTCCAGAATTTAGTGGAAAATGATACCCCACTCGCCTAGATCGCTTAAAATCTCGAAAATCCATTTTTCGAAAAACACATTTTGACCCCTACCCCGCCCAAATTTGGTCCAATCGGAGAGCCGGAACTGAACCCCTGACCGAAATTTTACATTTTTAGAAAATTTTCTATTACCAGCGTCGGCGTGGACGGAAGACGGCGGACAGACATTCTACTTTTTGATCTAGACACGCCCAGAAAAAAAATTTTTTGGGCCAAATCGGAGAGATTGAATTTTTGCATGAAAACATACCATAGGTTGATTATTCAAGGAATAACCAAAATGGAACCAATTACTGCTGCTGTTACTAGTGCTACTTTTATCATAATAGCATCCCATGCCCAAAAGCGTTGAAGAAGATGGCGACAGAGAGTTTTTACACAATGGGACAAGTTATGGCGACAATTTAATGTCTGATTTACATTTAAATGATGGTGGTAGCTCGTTCTGCAACTTCGTCAGTCTAACAAAATCAGATTTTAATGAACTAGCATTTTGTTGGCCGGTCTGTACTTACCTATAGGATACGGCTTTTTGATCACATTAATACATTAAATACGCGTGTTTTTACCCAAATATCATATAATATTTTGTTCAAGTTTGTGTAAACAACGTAGAAAAACGCTTTGAAAACTATCCTAATTTTCCAAAAAGCGGATTTTGTTTCTTCTGAGTGGATTTTTATGTATTTTGAGAATCACATTATTCTCATGGCAGCGATGAAATCCCTATTACGGAAATACGTTGTAATGTGAAGGTCAAATCTGCCATCCAACAGTTCTTTCCTCATCAGCGCATTTAATTCATCTTTATAGTCACCCGTCACGACATTATTCTTCTCACACATTCTAGAAAAGGACGTTAGAAGGTCACGTACGTCATCGTCCGAGATTTTGGGGGTTTTTATCTGATGCTATTTGAGTTATTGCTACCGTACACGGAACGTATCAAGTACAAACTATGAGCTACTACATCTTCACACATAGTTTTCATTGAATGAAGTGATTTCTGAAGTAATCTTTTCCTTGTGTAAAACGGGTTAAATGGAGGAAAGAGAAAGCGTCCTTGCGTGTTGCTTTGCTAATTTCCCGACAGCCTCGACATAAAATTGCTAATAAAATTGAAGAAATTCCTAAGACGTGATTTGTCTACTGATTGTGAAGATGCTCGCTTGAATATTTTATGGGCAAACTAATTATTGTAATAAGAAATGGCCTTGATGATGCTTAAGGAGTCAACAGATGTACTTATCGAGCTGTTAAACTTCCATGAACTTTCACATTCAACGCTCAAGTAGGTATCGTCAAGGATGCGATATATAGTGGATTGAAAAGACATGTAATTGGTACACTGGCGACAAAATTCAATAGGTTGTATTTAGATGAGACCAAAAGAAGGTTGATTATTCAAGGAATAACCATCCAAAACTGACAACTCGTTTCTTTCTATTGATGGTTAGTGGTGAATAAATTAATATGAGATCGTAGAAATACGAATTCGTTAGAAGGTACCTACCTAGTCATCCCTACAGAAGGATAAGAGAAGTACATGGATTTCTCTAGTACCATATATGTATGTGTACGTATGGTCGCTCATTGGTTGGCACCATTGTCGTAGGAGCCCAGAGAAGCTACCTTACCAAAACTTTTTAGCGTTTAATCTTATCTAAAATATTTTGTTTTTTTTCAATTGGCTTCTCCTTATTACGTGCGTTTTTCATTGTCCTTGAATAAACGCTGCTAGAGTAGAAGAAATTCGAAAATGTACAGCTGCATTAGAGCTTTGAATATAATTTACTTAAAAGTCAATACTTATTTGTAAATCTGGCGATTCCTCATCGTACATACGGGTTCAATCTGATTAATCATCTTTAATTTTCAGCTGGCGACTGTTTTGAACTGGGACGGCAATCCTATTACAGTCTCGACTACCATCACACTGTGCTTTGGATGACAGAAGCTCTTCAACGCCAACAAGCTGAAATGCGGCAAAATTCCAATAAAACTGACGTTCCCAAATGGGAAATTCTAGAATATTTAGCTTACTCCACTTATATGCAAGGTAAGTTTATACATCGATGATATTTCTATTTGTTATAATATTCGGCATGTAAATAACGCGTAAAATTTATGTGTTTAGGGAACGTCAAGACAGCTTTGGATATGACCAATGAACTCTTACAGTTGTTCCCCGAGCATGAAAGAGCT
This sequence comes from Cyrtorhinus lividipennis, assembly GCA_019603395.1. Lineage (NCBI taxonomy): Eukaryota > Metazoa > Arthropoda > Insecta > Hemiptera > Miridae > Cyrtorhinus > Cyrtorhinus lividipennis. The sequence continues at coordinate 14,428,213 of CM034003.1, read as the reverse complement.
CTCGGGAACAAGGCTTACTATCAGAGCGTTATTGAAGATGGAGAGAAGAATGAGGATAAACCCGCTGAGAAGGAAGTACGTTTGAAAGTTCTTACAGGAAACCTTCAGGAGCTAGTAATCTGGCCATGCGCGCAGTCCCCACCGACCAACGATAATTATTATTTTAAATAATTTGAATTCTCAATTAATGCATTCCTTCACTAAAAACCATAAAAACCACTAATAGTTTTAAAACGAATTTAGCTGTAAAATTAAGATTAAGGGGTGGAGAACTCGTTTGACGGTGTCCCCGAAAATGTTCACCCCCTGCTAAAATCTTTTTCTGGAGTTTATGAACAAGTTTAAAATGGTATTTGGGGTGGTTTATTTATTTATTTATTTTATTTTATTTTATTTATTTTTTTTTTTTTTTGCAAGATCTCAAGAATGCGACTCTTGCGCATTGCGTATCCGCGCAAACGAGCGCAACTTTTTTTTCTGGGCTTTTCAAGGTGTCTAGATCAAATGTCCGTCAGCCATACGGCGTATTGTGGAAAATTTCAGGGACCCGTTTTTGGGTCTAGTTTCGAGACGTTTCGAAGACGAGATCAAATTTGAGGGGGATGGGGGTTAAAATGTGTATTTTGAAAAATGTATTTTCGAGATTTTTGGCAATCTGGGCGTGTGGAGTATTATTTTCGACTAAATTTTGGATACTAAATCCAATGATACGAGTCCCGGAACGATTGACCCACCGGAAGTGGTTATGGGTCAAAATGGATATCTATCTACCCATTTCGACTGTATTTTCTCGAGATTTCTGGTACCTAGGCGTGTGGGGTATCATTTACTACTAAATTTTCGACGCTGAATCACTTGAGATGAGTCTCCTTTCTCCTTGTCCGAGGAACAACCAACCCCTGTGAAAGAATTTGCTGCGTAAAAACTCTATAAACCGATAACATTTAATTTAAGAAGCGGTGGGACGCTCTCCATTTCTTGATTCGCAATAAACATTATCGGAATAATGACAGTATTCCTTTAATTTTTGAGAAAAAAATCATATTTTTAGTGCGTGTGTTTGCACATTAAATTTCATCGGTTTATAGAGTTTTTTTAAAGGTAAATAAAATGGTAGGTAATTTATCAAAAAGAAATTTTTTCACGCGAAATGAACGAATTTCTGTAATTATTCCGCTAAATGGAATCGAATCAATAAACGGATTGCATCACGCGAATGAGCGTTAAAAACGCTGCAAATTCTTTCACAGGGGTTGGTTGTTTCTCGGACCAAGAGAAAAGAGACCCATCTCATTGGATTCAGCGTCAAAAATTTAATCGAAAATGGTACCCCACACGCCTAGATACCAAAAATCTCGATATCAATTTTTTGAAATATTCATTATGACCGCACACCCCCCAATTTGGCCCTATTGGGTTGAAATTTCGAGGACTAACTAGAGCCGGAAACGGGTCCTTGACTAAATTTCAGATTTTTAGGAGATTGTCTACTACCAAAAACAGTGTGGACGGCGGACGGACATTTGCTTATTTTGATCTAGACATCTTGAAACGCCCAGAAAAAAAATGTGGGGCCTTGATTATAGGAATAATAACCAGGACCCCCACAAATACCATTTCAAATTTTTTTTATAACTCCAGAATAACGATTTTTGCATACATTTATGTAGTTTGAAAATGCCATGACGTCAGCACCCTCCTACCAGTCGCTTACGGATATTCTCTCTGAACTGTTGGATTTTGATATCTTGGTCAATCCGATACCTCTAAAATAAGCCTAAGATTCCGGGTTGTGTGAATATTCAGGCTTAGACTGTCAGCACGCAGCAGAATGTCTTTATTTTTGTCGCTCAATGTCTTTCTTCGATATTCATCAGGAACCGAAGCCAACTGTGCCGACTGAAAAAGGACTGTATGAAATGGCCTGTCGCGGTGCTGTTTCACCGCCTCCTTCCGTCGTCAAGCATCTCAAATGTCGCTATGTCTCCCCTAGTCCGTTTACTAGGTAAGTATACCTACGATGATGGAGAATTTCCACAAAAACTAACGCATTTGAATGTATAGAAATATTTATTACTATTCAAATTGTTCAGATTGGCCAGATTGAAACAGGAGGAAGCTTTTTTGGAACCAAGGATCGTATTGTTTCGAGACGTGATGTATGATTCTGAAATTGAAGTCATCAAAAGACTGGCAACACCTCGGGTAAACTAGCCCCTCGTGGCAAGCTCTTCAGCTTTTTCGTTGTACCATTCGTTGTAACCATAGCCATAGCCTATAGCCATTTGACTCTTTGGTTCTGAAACTGAATTTAACTCTTTTCTTACTTCAGCTAAAGAGAGCCACCGTTCAAAATTTCAAGACTGGCCAGCTAGAAACAGCTCACTACCGGATTTCCAAGTCCGCTTGGTTGACCGAAGGAGAAGACGAAGTTGTAGCTCGAGTTTCTCGCCGAGTTGAAGACATGACTGGGCTCACGACAGCGACAGCTGAAGAACTCCAAGTGGTCAACTACGGCATAGGTGGCCACTACGAACCTCATTTCGACTTTGCCAGGGTAATGATTAAAACTAATAAAAGGGCCGTGGCGCGAACAAAGGTCAATTTTTTTATCATTTGAAGATTCGTGTGCCATGAGCATGGAAGAAGTACTAACAGTGTCTCAAAAGAAGCGGGGGAAAATTATGAATGTCCAAACGTTTCTTTTCATTTTTCTCAAATTTGCTTTTCGTGGACATTCGCCGTTTTCTCCCCATCCTTTCAATTAAATATTAAAATCATGAAATACAATTTAATCGAAAACCAATGTTATTTTATATACTTTTTAATTTAATTTTTTAGAATTTGAGAAATAACTATTCGCAATGCCTTCAAAAGACAGATTTGTTCTGTTCCTGTTCAATTTATCTGAGTATTCTTGTTCACAGCGAGAAGAGAAAAATGCGTTCAAATCCCTTGGAACGGGTAACCGGATAGCCACCGTTCTTTTCTATGTGAGTATCGCCGTTCTACTTACTATTAATGCTCATGTTGTTTATCAGATTTTCATCGCTTCATCAATGTTGAAGCCCGAATCCGACGGTTAGATTTTCCCAAAACACACGTGCAAATTTTCGCCTTTAGATTTCTATAGAATGGTTTTAAGCAATATGAAAACCATGTTGACCAAAATAGTGGTGAGATTAATCCCCATTGTAGGGTTTTTTCAACGCTCAAGGTGCAATTTTTGGGAACAATCTGTCAAAACGTTGTAAATACTTTTGTATTGTATTTAAATATCATATTAGATGTCCTCAGTATCGAAACACCGCTATCACTACTTTATGAGTAAAAACGAAGCTATCTTGATTCAAGAAGAATCAATTAGCTGAAAAATCCGGCTACGAAAAGATCCCCAAAAGCCGTGGAGGGGAGGCAAAGTTGGGATGTGTACTTACAAGAAAAGCATAAAGCCACAGCGGGGTTTTCTTATAAATATTTAATAACACAACTTTCAACCTTAAGCCATCCCTGCCCAATGTTCATACACAGAGCATGATTAAATTTACAAAAACGCTGCAAATTGTTTCACAGGGGTTGGTTATTCCTCTGACCAGGTGCATAAAAACTCATTCCAATCGATTTAGCGTCCAAAAATTAGTGGAAAACGATACCCCACAACTAAAGCGGCGAAAATACCGAATATGGGGAAAATGGAGAAGACAGTAGAGCCAAAAACGGGTCCCTGGCCAAAATTTTAGATTTTTAGATAATTTTTTGCTACTAAAAACGGCGTATGGGGGGCGGTAGTTTGCTTATTTTTATCTAGGCGCCATGAAACGCCCAGAAAAATAAGAAAATTCGAATGTTGTTTTCGGGATTTCTAGTACCTAGGCGTCCGGGGTATCATTTTCCACTAAATTTTGGACGCTGAATCCAATGAAATGGGTCCGGGAACGATTGGCGCCCACCAGAAGAGGTTATGGGTCAAAGTGGGTATCCATCAACCCCTTTTGTATGTATTTCGAGATTTCTGGTACCTAGGTGTGTGGGGTATCATTTTCCATTAAATTTTGGACCTTGAATCGATTGGAATGGGTCCGGGACCCACCACACCCATGTTGAAGAAATGAGTCTTCATGCGCCTGGTCCGAGGAATAACCAACCCCTGTGAAATAATTCGCAGCTTTTTCTTCTTTTTCTATAACTAAAAAATCATAACTTTCAACCAAAAGCCATTCCTGTCCAATGTTAAGAATTTACAATAAGCTGGGAGCGTTTTTTTAAAAATCAATTCCCATTTCCTGCAGCATCTCTTTTGAGTTTCTCACCCTATTGATGGATAGAATAAGGTTGCGAATAGGGATGGTTAAGCTGTAGTGAATAACGATAACGATTTCGGTTATTCATTACTATTCTGTGTTCGTGTATGTACCAAATTGGCCAAATGTTTCGAGTTTCTTCAAAAATTAACTTTGTCCGACGGATTTTCAGATGAGCGACGTGGCTCAAGGGGGAGCGACTGTTTTTCCTGAACTGAAATTGTCGCTTTGGCCTGAGAAAGGCTCTGCTGCCATTTGGATGAATCTGCTGGCCAACGGCGAAGGGGATCTCAAAACTCGACACGCTGCCTGTCCCGTGCTGGCTGGCTCTAAATGGGGTGAGTTTTTTGACGGTTTTTGTACAATTGAGCACATTTGAGGTACAGAAACTTGATATAGTTTGAGCCTTACTTGTTGGCAACATTATAAAGTTATCTGGTTTTAACCGTACCTGCGCTAATTTGTTACAATCGGCTCATCACGGTTTCTTTTTATTTTGCAGTTTCTAATAAGTGGTTGCACGAGAATGGACAAGAACGCCATCGGCCCTGCACTCTGGACCCTTCGGAGTAAAAATCCTCTCCCATACGAGCTATGTTCGATCGTGATTGTACCCTCAGGTGGACTTCATCCTATTCCACGAACAGAACTTCACATATCGTCCCGGTTCGCCACTAAAGAGTCTTAGTTGGCGTGAAAAAGAAACTCGCCACGATCTTCGAAATCATTACTAGGAAGAAAAGTGAAATTTCGTAGAAATTTAAGACTCAATTTTATCCGGAATGAGGTGTCCACTTAGTTGGAATTTTGTTCATATATTGCCCACCTGACAACGCGTCTCAAATGTTACTTTTTTCTTCTTTTTTTGGTAACGCTTGGAATGGCTCAAGTCATTATTAATCAATTTTGTTATTGATACCAATGGAATCGACGAAGCGATTACAAATGAATGTCATCAGAGCTTCTGAATTTAGGGCTCAAAGATTGTCCCCCCATTGAGAAATGAAGAACATATTGAATAATGGAATATGTATTTCTTTATCACGAAGGTCATTTTTATCTTTTCCTGCAACCTTTTTAAAAATTGTGATTAATTGAATTTTCGGGTTTCTGTGGAACGCCTAATTGAAACTGATAAATATTATTGGTTAAAATGATCAGTCACTATTACCGTTCATTGATGGAATTGGTTGCTACCTGCAATTTCGTGTCACTTCTTATATATTTACCAAAATGAGCGTCTACATGAAAAAGCTACTTAGGTGGAAATTATAGCAAATGATTTCATTTCAATTATCTTCGCGTTAGTTGTGCGTTTCGGATTATAATTTTATTTTAACTTTTCACCAACAACGATCAATTTCAAGTCCCAATTTTGGTTCTCCGAACCATGCGATGTGTCACGCAGGACAAAATGTGCGTACTTTGTCAAAAAATGTATTTGGGTGAATGTGAATGAATTAAATTAGACGTACTGATCAAAATCATATCACCGGGTTCACCCGAAAATCCATTACGGATGTTATTTTGCGTGATGACAAAATGAGTTTTAGCCTCATGTATTTTGTTACCTATTATTGTATTCTTTATATTGCAACTTTTTTACACGATAAGAGTAAAAGAGCAACATGATGAACCGAAAAATTGCCATTGACTAATGTTCAACGTCCAAAAAATTGTAAACTACTTACAGAATCTCATAAATGCAGTACGTACTCATTATCGAAGTAAGATTGTACCCCTGGTTCATAAATACTATCAAATATAGAGCGAGTTTTTCAACAGTGATCAATTAAGCCTTTTTACCATACAATTTGTCATCAATTTGAACAATGTAAAAGAATAAAAATTCCGTTCTGCTCAATTATACAGAATCGTGATTAATATTTCCTTTTTTGAGAAAACAGCTACTAATTGGAGACTAGCCACCCTTGCTCCGTTACAAGTACAAGAAATGTTGCATGGAATGAACATGGGTTAAGTCATGTGGGAATTAACTATGATTAGCCGTACAACCCCTAACATGTTGAATACTGGAATGCTCAGAGACAACTGCAAAATGAAATCATGACACGAATTTTTAGCAAGTTCTTAGCTATCACTTCAGATGGTCCTTCACTCACTTAATTATTGATCTTGTTGTTTTTCAAAAAAAAAAAATTAAATAAGCATAAAAATGAATTCAACACGTGTCCCTCCCTCCAACTGCTAGTATAAATCATTACCCACATTGTTTCGTGTTGTGTCACGCCCTCCGCCAAGTTAGTGGTTGCTTAGTTATATGAAGTTTGGCCCAGTTTCCAACCCTAAAACTACCTGATCACGCCATATACGAATCAAGAAAGTAGATTATCCTTATTTTCATATTAAGCATTGTATGAGCCCTCGAAAAAAATACCCTATTTAATTTCAAAAAAAGGGGTGGAGCGAAAAATCTTTCCAACACCGAGTATAAAAAAGTGTCAATTCACAAAGAAGAAAATAATTTGGTTCGTAAGTCGGTAAGTTCATTGGTACAATCTTTATAGGATAGGTTATCCACTAAAAGAACCACCTACACAATCAATATTATGTTCATTAATCATTCAAAAATTTTGATTGTATGAATCATTTTTCGTTGTAGTAGTTGTTCATTTGACGTCCGCCTCTATTTATGCTTTGATCAACAGAATGATATTGGTTGGCAAATAAAATGATGTCATTGTTAATTGGTACAAAGCTGCTTATTATTTTATCCCTACCTTTACAATTTCTATTGGCGTTGCAGCTTCGGTTAAATAAATTTGAAAGGCCAATAGGAGTTTGAACAAAAACCGTACTATTAGAACTACTGAGCTCTAACTATGATTCAATTTAGCATAATATTTAGGACCAATTGAGGGTTTGTATGTCGCATACCACCTACAGGTTGCATTTTGGTCTCAAGTATGAAGACACTGTAGAATCTGGAATAGCTCAAATCATTGGAAACGTCGTACAACTTGAGAAGAAAAGGATCAATGAATTGGAAAAGTTTGTTAGAACCTAAAATATGTAAATTCTTCTGTGGAAAGTGTTAGTTAAGGAGAGAATATGTGAGCTTCAGAGCTTATCAAATCGAAACCTCGTCCTTACTCTTATGGAATGCATTCAATGCAAGCATTGAAAACACGAATAAAAATAATGTTGCTACTCATACGGACGTTGCAATGCAATACAGCACAATATAAATTCAAATATCGATATTCCAATAGTATCCAAAGAAAATTATCGATACCTGGGAAAATCGATTCAGGGTCCAAAATTTAGTGGAAAATGATATTTTACATAATTTTCGACGTGACGGTCCTAAGTGGCCATAACTACCTTAATTCACAAAATAATCTCAAATCTAGGTACGAGGACACCGTTCGAAAGAGCGTCAAATTTCCCTTCAGATGAGCACCTTAACTTTTCCAATGCAGTATTCACTCATTTAATTTAAGGTTGGGAAATTAATGGAAACACGAAACCACATCAACATTCAGCCGGGTAAAAGAAACTTCCCTGAAAAAGAATTCCAGCGTTCATTCTTGAAAAAACTTCCCCCAAGTACCAGCTTTCCATCGGTATATTCAAGTTTAGTTTTGTGACATAATTTGAAGGTGAAAATAATGCTTGAAAAAAATTAGATATTTACATTAGTTAATAAAAGCTCCGACCATTGAACAGCCTAATCATGCCGAACCTTCTCTCTTGTCTACCGATTGTTACTATCGAGGCCACAACTTCGCCTCTAATTGAAGGACAAAAAGTAAGATTTTGATAACGTGGATTCTCGGAATTAACTACCTACTAATTAGGTAACCTGCAGTTTTTTCCGGGCTGCCAACTTGTCTGAAAACAACTACAGCTTATCTTGGTGAGTTGGATCAAAAAGTTCTTCGATTTTGAGGCTGTTGGGTTGTTTAAATGTAGAAGCTATTTGTTAAGTACAATACTATTAGTCGAAAAGGAAGAAAAGTCGCGTTTTCCCATCCATTCCCAACTTAATCCCCAGTTGAATACGGTCTTTTTCCTAGTTTATGTGTAACCCTGCCCACTAACGGAACTAGGTACGAACCTACCAACATAGAGCCTACTTCGACACTCATTCACCAGAGAGCAAGCTCCGTTTCTGGCCTAACTTGAGGTTAATTTTTCGAGGATATTCAGAACATTCCCCTGTTCAAAATGATCAACATTTAGTATTTTAGAGGACAGATAAGAAGGGAAGGACACGAAAAACTCAAAACGCTTTCTCACTTAGGTATACCGGGACACAGTTTTCGGCAATCGTCTCAATCGGTTAACTACGTCCGTTTGTAAAAAATGAACAATTTAACTTCTAGCTCTCAAAAAAAAAAAAAAAAAAAAAGAACGACAAATCCTCTTTAAAATAATTTTCCTTTTCACCAATACCCTGCCTCCGATTGAGGCTATCGGGCTGAAAATAAGCAAGGAATATCTAGGACCCAGATGGATTCTATGAAAAAACATCTCAGATTTTTTGGGGCATTTGAAGTCCTTTTTCGGTCCAGACAGCGGAGAACGAACGACGAACGGTCTCTTTAGGATTTGAAATTAGAAACTACACTCTATGAAACGTAAAAAGGTCAGTTTGGGATTTTTTTATTTTTATTTTAGTATGAAAGCTAGATGTATTATTCTAATAAAAATAACAAAAAGAAGGATTTTAGCGACTGTAATTTACGGATTTTCGAAACAACTAAAAAATTGAACAACTAAATAATTGCTCTGACACCCTATTTACACCACTCAAATTACTCAACAAACTATACAGTCATTCAACCACCATAAACCCCACTCCCACAAACCAGACCCCCTCTCTGCTACCCCTACCCACTCCCATCTCCACACTTTCACCAATCACTATCCACCTTCACCCACAAAAACGCCCCCCACCTACTGGTTTAATTCTGCTTCCTGTTCACTTCCTCCACCCATACGAGTATAAACCCATGGAATTTATTTTTATTCCATGATAAACCCCAGATTTCTCCCATTCCCAGTAGTTAGCTCGGCAATGACATCTTCACGTCAAAAGCGCTCGCCCACCACACCAAACTTGCTAGGTAAGACGGACTCTCTTCCTTACGTACGGACTCTCTTTCTAATATATTACCTACATTACATTACCTAACGGAACTAACCCTATACATTTAATACCAAACACCTACCTTTACTCTCTTTAAAATAATTGATTTTTCCTCTATAATTTATATGATCTGGAAAAAAATCGGGCAACCGCAGCATTAGGTGCTTACGAGGTCAATTGTGGAAATGTATGGTGTATTGTGTAACTGGAATAAACTTACATTCTTCTTCTTCTGTTTAGTGTCAACTTCTGACATTCTGGTCTTATTATCCTTTCTATGTTGTTTCAGATAAGTGATTTGGATGCAACTCGTCATGGTGGTATACTTCCGGGTTAAGCGCTGCATCCTTGTCACTGTTTCCATTCTTTCACTGTCTCTTCTTCTCATTAGCTACGCAATTGATGACGATGGGACTTTTAACTTATCTTGGTCTATTGCAGCATCAACGTCACCCGAAGCTCATTTGATCAAATGCTACGATAATGAGTTGAAATCCGACATCGACGACCGACTGATCGTAAAATCCAAGTCGATATTTTTTTTGGAAACTTTGTGTCATGGTTCAGACTTTGGCCTAAACCCGCGACAAGCATGCGCGATTGAGTCTGCGGCAAGACTCAATAATGAGTCTGATGTTTACGTGCTGGTTCCATCGCCCTTCATCAGAATTTCCAAAGCGCCTCACATGAACGTTCTAAGGAAATATTCCAAAGTAAAGATACTACACATCAACATGAACACTTACTTCATCAATACACCACTGGAGGAATGGTACCGCAAAGGGAGAATGAAGTCGAGTCGATGGCCGACGACTCACGCTAGTGATGTACTGCGTTACACTACCCTATGGAAGTACGGCGGCTACTATCTTGATTTGGACGTTATCATGATGAAGTGAGTTGAATCGTGTTTTAGGTGGGGTTTCGAAAAAAACTGAAAATCAAGAGTGTACAGATTATTGACAGAGGTGTGAATGAAGTATCCGACCTATTCTCATGTTTCAGTTCCCAAAGAACGCTACAAATTCATTCGCAATGGTTGATTACTCTAAAAAGCAATAATATGGGGAAAACGGTGAGTGTGGAGTGTCCTAGACTCATTCCAATTGATTCAGCGCCAAACATTTGGTGGAAACTGATACCCCACTCTGCTGAGTAGATACTCAGCTCAAATATAATATCGAAAACCCACTTTCAAAATAGGTAGATAGGTACCCATTTTTACCCTTCCCACCTCCAGTGGGAGCTAATCGGTCTGGCATCTATCTCAATGGATTCAGCGTCCAAAATTAAGTGAAATATGATACCCCACGCTTAGATCGTCAAAAAGTCTCGAAAATCGAGTTTCAAAAAACACATCTTTACCCCATACCCTCCCCAGATTTTGTCCGGTCAGGCTGACGAGGACCAACTAAGAAGAAGAAAGAAAAGGATATGATCCCTTATCGAAATTTAATATTTTGTTAAAAAATTGTCTGATACTAAAAACTGCGGATCTGCATATTGGTTTTTGCTTTGTTATACCTTGAAAAATCAACCTTTCGGTCAGGGACCCTTCCGGCTCTGGTTGGTCATCGAAACTTTTCAGCCCTATCGGAGCAATTTTGGGGGTTCAAGATCAAGATGTGTATTTCGAAAAATGGATTTTCGGCGATTTAGGCGTGTGGGGTATCATTTTCACCGAATGTTGGGCGCTGAATCGATTGGGATGAGTTCGGGGCACTTCACGCTCACTGTCTTCTCCCATTTTCTCCATGCTCCGAGGAATAACCAACCCCTGTGAATGAATTTGCAGCGTTTTTTACATAATCATCATGAAACGCAAACTGAAAAATTTTTAGGCCGATCGGGGAGGGCATGATTACGTAGGTTGATTATTCTTGGAACAACTAATGATAAAAACTAAATAATTTCTAGGTCGTTTGACGGGCACATCAATTTCGTTGGGGCGGAGTCTGATAAAGATGTCGCTTCAGGGGTGCTCGCATTCACGCACAACCATCCTGTTGTCGATTTGACCATGTTGGACTTGAAATATAATTTCAAGGGGTGGGACTGGAGTAACAACGGGCCTGGAGTAATCACACGAGCTCTAAGGAGATACTGCCGTGTTAAAGAGGTATGAGCACAACTCACTTCGTATTATTTTGAACTTAATTATTTTACAATTTTGTTCTTTTTAATTGTAATCAGCATTAATTATTAGAATGATGACTTTGCGTGAGGGAAAACCAAGAAAACGTATGGTTACTTCGGGGAAAATTATAACGGCAAATCTAAATAGAAACGATATTGAACGTTCGTTTTAAATGGTAGGTACCTACTGTCAAAACTCGTAGAACGTTTTATAGTTTGTCATCAAAAGAGGATCCAAGGACCCAAAAATAAACTTACCAGGAATCCCTTTATACACTCGGAGCGCCAGTATTGGCTGAGACAGGTTGTCAGAAATTGGCATTATTTCTTTGCCAGCCACCATTCTTCGTGGTTTCTGCCACTGTTTATTATTTTAATGTGGCCATTTTGCGTAAGGCCAGGTACACACAGGTACACTCTCCGGAAATCCTCACAGTTTTGCCTGAGCCGCAAAACACTCCGGCCGCCTCTGAGGATTCTGGAGAGGGAAACAGCTGACAATGAAAATATCCAAATAAGGTCGCAAGAACTGCAGCCTTGAGGCAGGACAGGCCACCATCCACACGTGAGGAAATGTTGCAGATGAAGCGGACTGTTCAGGCGGCCTTACCAATAATTGGAAAGACCTGGCGGTCTGAGCAGTCCACCTCAACTAAGGAAATCTTCTTCGGCGGTTCCGTCGACACGCTCAGGCAAACCGGAGAGGTTCGCCAAAAACGAGAAATCCTCTCCGGAAATCCTCAACGTGTGTACGCCGCTTTAACCTGGTGGTCTAACCAAGCTGGCGGCTTTGGTCTAGAGATGGTGAGGGATGGTTAGAAACTATTTAATGTGGTAGTTTACTGCCGGTGCAATGGTGAACAAACCTGATAACGGCTGATCGGACGTGTTAGCTGTGAGCCAGCCGTTCAACAATTTTCTGGCGCTGGTTGAGAGCTGAACCGCTGCAGTGTACCCAGTGCCCGAGCTTGTAATGTGTTCTCGTTATAAACCTGAAAGCTACTTTCATCCGTAATTCGGAATTCATTCCGCTTCCAGACCCCGAAGATGACGCCCGTACGATGTGGTGGCGTTTATGTCTTACCCCAGTCGACATTCTACCCAATCGTTTGGAGGAAATGGAAGGACTACTTCGTCACTAACCCAGCAGATGTCGAACGAGTTATGAACACCCTGAATAATAGCACCGCCATTCATATTTGGAACCGGTTCAGCGCATCCCACCACGGGATAGTCGGATCGAACCAACCTTATGTCACGCTGGCTTCTCGATTTTGTCCGGAAGTTTACGCAACCCTTCATGAGTACTTTTGATTGCAGGTTTCAATTATTTTCTACGTCGTTTATCGGTTATTGGGGTGGCAGACACGTCATGCATATGCATATGCATTTTTTTAGTATAAAGCTGAGTGAAAGATTAGCTTAGTTGATAATACGATTACCGCCTACCTAGACTGTTTCATCAAGTCATCCCGACATTCAGAAAACAACGAGAAAAATGTAGGATTCCTCCCATGGTACCTACTTAAACCAAAACAGTAAAATTATGGGGAGTCCTTTCAGAGGCGGCCTTACTGGTGAGCGGGGCCTTGTGCAGCCGTCACTGAGCGGGGCCTGACGTTGTGGTCATAATGTACAAATGTAACTGGAGCGATAATAATTTAGCGGGAGCGGTAACAATGTGATTCCGGGAACATTGTGGTTTCGACAAGACGGCAAATAATAACTGGATGCGCAACGACGAAGGATGCTGCAGGCCTTCTATCTTTTATAAGTTATTTTTCGCGCTGGAGTTTGCGTTATCAAAAGTTAATATATTACGCTCCTAAAAACGCTTCCAAGCTGCAGTTTTAAATCTTAATTTAACAGTTAGTTTTCTATTTATTTCACCTTTTGTGCTCTAAAAGTAAAATATAACGTAAAACAGCTTGAAAATCATAAATAACATAATTAACTTAATTCAGCATTAACAGGCCAACCTCAGAAACGTTCTATATACTCTATATAAATTTTCTATATAAATTTGAGGCCCCTCGCGAAGTCACAAAATCACTCACGTGGCCGTTATTCGTAATATATTATATATTTTTATTCGACACCCGCGGGGCCCCGGCGAGCCCTGTTAGCGCGGGGCCCGGTGCCGTCGCACCACTTGCCACCCCCAAAGGCCGGCGCTGAGTCCCTTAGAAGATAAGATTTACTAACGAAAACATTGAAAAGAAAAAAAAGAATAAATAAATTCGCTGTCCAGCAGATTTGCAGATTAATTTTACTAGGTATTGGAAGTGCGATTGAATTCGCCCCTTCACAGCAATTACGTCATTGAACCTGGATCATTCAGAGGATAGTGCGCCAGTACTAGTGCCAGTATCCATATTCGAGGTGGGTGAATAAAATCGCTGCAAATTCTTCCAGAATACCTCATTATTCTCTAGAGCAAAAGTAGAGGGAAAACGGTAAGAGTCCGAACTCATTCCAATCGTCAGCGTTTAGCGTCCTTAAGCGTCAGACACTTTTGTGATACCACTTCCGGGCGGAAACAAATCTCAAACATCCATTTTTCGAAATTCAGATTTTGACCCCTACCCCATCCAAATTTGGTCCGATTGGGTTGAAAAGTTTCGAGGACCAAGTAGAGCCATGAACGGACCCCTGACCAAAATTTCAGATTTTTAGAATAATTTCTACTACCAAAGTCGGAGTAGACGGCGTACGGACATTTGCTCATTTTGATCTAGACACCTTGAAACGTCCAGAACTGGGGAACTGGGGGGAACTTTTGGGACCGAATCGAAGGGATTGACTTTTTGCATGAAAACATAGGTTGATTATTCAAGGAATAACCAACCTAAAACGCTGCAAATTTTTTCACATGGGTTGGTTATTCCTCGGATGAGGCGCATGGAGACTCATTTCTTCAACATGGAGAAAATGGAATCAGAGGATGTGGTGGGTCCCGGTCAGATTCCAATCGATTCAGCGTCCATAATTTAGTGGAAAATGATACCCCACACGCCTGAGTACCAGAAATCCCGAAAAAAACATATTCCAAATGTGTTATAGATACCCAATTTGACCCATAAGTTCTTCCAGTGGGTGCCAATCGTTCTGGGACCCATTTCATTGGATTCAGAGTCCAAAATTTAGTGGAAAACGATACCCCGCTTGCCTAGTCCCCAAAAATCCAATTTTCAAAAACACATTTGATACCCCCCATCTACACCCAAATTTGGTCTGATCGGGAAGTTAATGAGATACCTTTTCACACTGAGCAAATGTGTTTTGGGCCCGTAACCATATGGAAACCACGTCAGGGTCATTTCTCTATGAATAAACCAAGAAAAAATGTTTACTATTCAGTAACTTGAAGAGATCAGGAAATTTCAACAGAAAAGAATATGTTTCTCTCAGGCAACCAGGCAAGAAAAACCCTTTCTCGCCCTTTCTCACTCTTGTCACTCCACTCTTTGTCGTCTGTCCCTTCAAGGGGGTCTGCGTCGCAACTCGATCTAGCGGCTGACGGACAAACTGTCTCTGCTGACCACCTCACCCCGCCAGACGCATGCTGCACGGCCTGATTTCCCAAAAGTAATCCCAATTTTTTGAAGCTCCTGTATGAAAATTCAGACTTTTTCTTTCGCAATATCCTTTTAAGACTTGTGAAATTGTCTCGAACTATGATTCAACTGCCAACTTCTCATAACTTCAAAGTTACGAAATTTAAAATTTTGAAAATATTTTATTTGTTTATAGGCCCGAGAAATGTCACCAAGTCTTACGAGCATATTGCAAAAAGAAAAAGTTTGAATTTCCATACAGGAGCTTCAATAAATTGGGATTACTTTGCAAGGGACTGACGTCCCCTTAATAGAAAACGATACCCCACTCGTCTAGGTCTTCCAAAATCTCGGAAACCCATTTTCAAAATACATATTTTGACCTGTACCCACCCCGCGTGGGTGGTGATCGGTTCGGAACTCATCTTGATGTATAAAATATTGATATAAAAGCTAAAAGTTAAGAGAAAAGGGGTACAAATCTCGATTGGGTAAATTGCTTTCAATTTTTTCATTTAAGTGAAACAATAATAATTATTGATCAGCGAAATATTTTTGCCCTCTTGATGGTGGGGTGATGACGTGAAACGGTGAAGGAATGCAGTTGTGGTTCTCATTTTGGTTGATTATTCCTTGAACAACATGAGATTGAAATTATAAAATGGGAGTTATCCTATTATTTCCAAAACGGATTTTCGAGATTTTCGGGTTCCTAGGCGTGTGGAGTATCATTCCCCACTAAAATTTGGACGACTCAATCGATTGGAATGTGTTGTGGACACACTGTTTTCCCCATAATCTTGCTCCAAGGAATAATTTGCTGCGTTTTGGTTGGTTATTCCAAGAATAACCCATGTTTTCATGCAAAAAGTCATTCTCTCCGATGCGGCCCAAAATTTTTCTTCTGGGCATTTTAAGGTGTCTAGATCAAAATAAGCAAAAATGTCCGTCCGCCATCCACGCCGATTTTGGTAGCAGACAATTTTTAAAAAATCTAAAATTCGGGTAGGGGTCCCGTTTTTGGGTGTAGTTGGTCCTTAAAACTTATTAGCCCATCGATGTGACCGATATTATCGATGTTGCCTCCCCCAACATCGGTGTTACCTCACCTACCTAGATAGTAGATGATGCGCACCAGATTTATTACGAATAAATAATATTTATGAAAACAAAAAAGGCCTTGCTCCTTCAACCCTCCCTCAGCCTAATCGTGCCAACGGGATAGGAGCTTTACGACTGACACCCCGGACCTCAAACGTCGTTGCAACTCACACCTGGTCAAGTCAAATACGGATCGCCCCACCCTCGTAGCGGAGTTGCGACTCACACCCGCTCTGAACCGAAAATGGATCTCCCTTTTCCCCGAATAAATTTCCCTCACAAACTCTCTGCAACCACAAATTTTCCTTCCCACTTGCAGACTTAGGACTGACACCACGTATCTGTAGAGGATTGCTGTTTTAGGTACCAACCTACATGTTTCTGATTACTGAGCCTTTTACCTACCAGTATTGTTCGTGGTGTTGTGGTTAAAAATTTGTGGTTTGTAATCTTCCTCTGTGGGAATCGTCAAAACAGACTTAAAACCTAAAATCGCCCTGATGTGGGAGTCGTCAACAAAATTAAATACAAAACTCAATCAGCTTCCTCGTTGTTGAAATGTGGTCGAAGTTTGAATGATAGTTTGCTGACGAACTTAAAGGTTGATATTTCGCCGGCTCTTTGCTTCTCAATCAGCCGGACAATCCACCTTTTCTTTTTTACGATTTTGGGCCTCGGCTGGTGAATCCTTCCCTCCTCAATTGACTGAAGTTTCGCGTACACGTCTGTCTGCACTTCTAACAGTTCTGACTTCTTCAGACTGACTGACAACACAAGTGTAATCAACGGTGGGACTGATATTATCACGGACGATATTAGACTATGACCCCCAATAGACAACGGAATAAGCAAGAACATCGCCAGGAATCGACAAGAGGGGAAAGTGTATGATCGTAAACAGGGAAATTTCCCTCGCTCACTGCAGGCCTGGGTGTCAGTTACAACTACCGATTTTTGCTCTCACTTGCATCCGCCGGGTGTCAATCGCAACATTCCCCCACCACATTTTTCCTCGTCCCTTGTCAAAAATGAACCAGCGGGTGTGAGTTGTCACCCGCCCGATTTTGGTAGCAGACAATTTTTAAAAAATCTAAAATTCGGGTAGGGGTCCCGTTTTTGGGTGTAGTTGGTCCTTAAAACTTATTAGCCCATCGATGTGACCGATATTATCGATGTTGCCTCCCCCAACATCGGTGTTACCTCACCTACCTAGATAATAGAGAATGCGCACCTGATTTATTACGAATAAATAATATTTATGAAAACAAAAAAGGCCTTGCTTCTTCAACCCTCCCTCAGCCTAATCGTGCCAACGGGATCAGCTAGCAGGCAGAAATCGGAACCCAGCCTGAAGTAATGTGTCAAACAGTTCCGGGCTGGGCCCCAACGTGGGAAAAGGAGGTGAGGTTTTTAGTGGGTAAAAATTTCCACATACCCGGGTCTTTGGTTGCAGTCCCCCCCGATATCTTATAAAGATTTTCCTCACCATACTCCAAAAAAAAAAACCCTCTCTCTTGTCTATCGAGGCCACTACATGGAGAAACCACCATGTGCCATGTTGTGTTTGACCTGATTCTTAAAGCTCTTAAGGTACTGATAGAGGGACAATAAGTAAGATTTGAAAACGGATTTCCGGATAAACTACCTACTAATTAGGTAACCTACAGTCTTGTTCTTTCATCTAGTTAATTTTATTAAACTTTATTGTAAATAGCGCTGTTGATGAAATTAAATTATTTTTTAAATAGAATATTATGTCCAAAAATAGGAAAGTATATCAACCATCGACATTGATTTGGTTGAATGGGCTGTTTCATGACATCCATGTTCTTGTTTCGACGTCGCATCTAAATAAATATTACACCCTAAATATTACACTCATTCTGGGGGAGGAGTTGATGGGACATTTCATGGGAAAAGATATGGATATCGAAGGAATGAACGAGCGGGAAGGGAAGGATTTTATGCAATTTAACCTCTGTAAAAGAGTAAACACATAGGTTGATCCGTAAATTTGGTGGCCCTTAAAAGGGCCGTTGAAATTTAATTGAGAAAGATGAATTTCCCACTTCACTTCTTCTTGGGAGAAGCTTTCTTGGCCGCGGGCTTTTTGGCCGGTGCCTTCTTCGCAGGCGCCTTTTTCGGCTTGGCCGGAGACTTGGCGGTGGTCTTCTTGGGCTTGGGAGCCTTCGGGGTGGTCGGTGGTTTCTTGACCTTCTTGGCTTTGGATGGAGATTTCTTCGCCTTCGGTGCAGCGGGCTTCTTGGTGGCGGCGGCAGCTTTAGGTTTCTTCACAACCTTCTTCTTGCCTTCATCACCACCGGGCAGCTTGAAGGAGCCAGAAGCACCCGAACCCTTGGTTTGGGTCAACTTGCCAGAGGCAACGGCGGTCTTGATGTACTTGCGAATAAAAGGAGCCATTTTTTCGGCATCAACTTTGTAATTCGCGGCGATGTATTTCTTGATGGCCCTCAGAGAAGATCCCCCTCGCTCCTTCAACGACTTGATGGCGGTATTCACCATCTGAGCCGTAGGAGGGTGAGTTTTCGGCTTCGGTTTGCTGGCGGCCTTAGCGCCTGCTTTCTTCTTCGGTGATTTCGCCTTCGGCGGCTCACTCACGGCAGCGGCTGTTTCAGTCATCTTCGGCGGATGTAGATGTTGAGCGTACAGAGATCCAAGTGGGAATGAACCGAAGGAGCGCTCCCGGCGGTATATATCCCCATGCGGACGGACCGTAACGAAGCCACCCGTCCGCTACCCGTATACCTCCTGCCACTCATTCGTCTTTCAGTGTCTGCTCTCATGATTTATTTAATTATTTCTGCCTAATAAACAATACTTCGTGATAATTAAGCGATTTCATTTCGTACTCTGATATGTGTAGATCATTTTATACTCCAACAATTATCGTCACAATGCATCCTTACACAAATTACAGCTCGTCTTTCTCACCAACTCAGGTCCCTCGACAAGACATGCCTTGACAATTTTCATTCTCATAAATCAATCGAAACATCCTGAATCTATTCCGTGGTTTAATATTATAGTTGAAGAACTATATAACGAAAGAGAACAAAGCGCAACTCGATATCTACGGTCAGTCAAGCACAATCATTCCCGGAGTGCGGGGCGAAATGCGCCTCGATCACATTCACCCTGGATCCATCAGCAATAATAGTCTGGCCTATTCTTCATTCTGAACCCCTCTACCACCACTGCTGGTCGAAGAAATTTTAAACGAAATATTAAGAAATCTATCGTAGGAATTCATGGCAAGGAAAGAGCAACATAACACTTCGTCGGGGATCAATCAGAAGCCAGCTAAAGTTAATAGAAGGTAATGATTGTCGTTTCGAACTAAGTTCAATTTTCATGATACGGTACGATTGTAAAAACGTCGTTTTCGTGATTATTTCTGGAAAACCACGAAGTAGGTTTACGAATTAGACAAATAAAAGATGAATAATTAGGATATCGCTGTAATCAGTTATTCTAAAGTTGGCTGACAAGAAGAGTTAGGTACTACGTTCTGTCCACTTAGAACACTATGACTCAGGAAGGTGGTACCTAATTATTTTGGTTTTTTTCGTGTTATAACTGAATTATGTAGATAATAACAATCTGGTAAATTCTCAAAAAGCGAAAATACTAACAAAAGGAATAAAAATAGATAGGATAACCGGGCATTAGAATAATCAAACGGGCACCCCGCATGAGTACATAATCATTCAGGTTGTACTGCAGATATCATATGAATGATAACGAATCAGAGAATTTCTCATCATGCAACGATGTTGAACGTCTTCGGTAGAAATAAAAAATTACTGTAATTAAAGTAAATATATAAGTACTTAGGTACCTAACGAAGTAGAAGGTTTCCCAAAATCAGGACTTTAAGGATGTTCGCTAGTTGGTTCCTACATTCCAGGTACCCATAAATACTTCATTAAGTACACGTATTTTTTTTTTTTTTTTAAATTAATTTCGTTGTATTTCGGGGTGTCAAAATAGCTTTATATCCCTATAGGTATACTAACATTGTCATCTACGATTGTTTCAATGAACATGTTTTGTTTGGAAGCTTTCCTAAGGATCAAGGTGATTGTTTTTAAATTTAACTAAATTTAAAAGATGCGGACTTTTTATACGTATATGGTAATTACGAAATCAGGCAATCTGAGTAAGGTATAAGGTTCTAAAACCACAAATGTTCAAAAGTTCCCCGAAATGTTTTTAAAATGTTTTTGAATTGGATGAAGGTTGAAAATAATTTGAGGGTTCAAAACAAGTATGAAAGAATTGGTGACTATTGGTGACTATTCTATCAAAAGGGAATATTTTATACAGGAAAAAATCTGAATATGCGATGAATCAATTTTTTGTACGTACCCAACTTGATTTTCATTGAAGTGGAAGAAAATTTTGTTTTTGAGCGTGCACCAAAGGTGCCGGCACCCGTCCCAAAAATCGACTTTTGCGCCAACTTTCCAATCCTACACTTTCCCTCGGGGTGTGGTAAATGGACTGGGGCCTCAATCGAGCTGTTCGAAATTAAGTGAGGAACCATTCGTACCCAATTTTTATCCATCCGTTTGAGGAGCTTGGGCTGGCATATAGTGAGTGGTTAGAATTATCATGGAAAAGAGGTATGTATGTACTTCGGATATTCGATTTTCACAAAATGAGGTTGTCAATCGTTTTTAACACTAAATTTAGGCTTCTTAAATATTCATTTTTGTTTGTCAAAAATTCCTTTGAAAATTTCACCAATTAATGTTCTACCCATTAATGTTCAGTTCGTTCTTGAATTTTAGATTGATTATTCCTTGAATAATCAGGTTATGCAATGATGCCCGAGGTCAACCTCTCCAAGATATTCGCCAAAAATGACAGTATACAGTTGGTCCTCAAAACTTTTCAGCTCGATCGGACCAAATTTGGGAAGGAGGGGGGTCGAATTGTACTTTCCCGAAAAATGAATCTTCGAGATTTTTGACAATCTAGGCTTGTGGAGTATTATTTTCGACTACATTTTGGACGCTGAATCCAATGAGACGGGTCCCAGGAACCTGTCCTTACAAGGCTTATAATTAATTTTAGATTAAACGATAATCATGTTGTTAATAAACTACGGAGTAATGAGTAAGTCCTACAACCTAAATAGAATACCGAAAACGCTGCAAATTTATTTACAAGGGCTGGTCCCGTCTCAATTGATTTAGCGTTCCAAGTTTAGTAGAAAATGATACCCCAAATGCCTAGTATCGAAAGTAGTGGAAAATAATATTCCACACGCCTATGTACCCATTCTGACTCATAAAATTTGAGTGGAAGGTCCCCTTTTATCTGGGTTTTGTAAATTGAAATATTCTTTTTAGGCGAGGAAAATTTTAAATTGGGCTAAAGTCAAGTATATGGACCGTTGTCGCGTTATCAACTGATAGCAATGATATCGCGCATATGGTCGATAATCGATAATCGAAAGTTTTTGTTGTTGCTTCCTTTTTGTCTCCTCCGGCTATCTTCAGTCACTTCACTTCAGTCAGTGTACATTTTCCCTCCATCTTTCCTTGTGCGTGTCCACTGTTATTTATTTTAGTTTATTTATTTAGTTTAGTTTAGTTTAGCCTTTTTGTCTCCTCTGGCTATCTTCACTCACTTCACTTCAGTCGGTGTACATTTTCCCTCCATCCTTCCTTGAGCGTGTCCCCTGTTATTTATATTAGTTTATTTATTTAGTTTAGTTTAGTTTAGTTTAGTTTTTTTTTTTAGTTTATTTATTTATTTATTTAGTGTTTATTTATTTTAGTTAGTTTTAGTTTATTTCAATTTAGTATTTTCCCTCCTTTTTTATAAAGACAAATATGGCCGACAGGGATAAATATTTCGTGTATAATATATCGATAGTGCATATCGACTGAGCGTACTATCGATATCAGCTGATAACGCGACAATGGTCCATATTCTTGGCTTTTACCTTAAACCAAGATGTTGTTTTTATAATGTTTCTTGTCTCTCGTTGTTTTACTCAATATCTCCCGGTTGATACCGATTTATTCAAAATAATTGTGCGAGTTACTGATAGAGGGTCTTATGATTGGTCGGAACATTTTTTCATTGGAAGAATTTTCAGTTAGGCAGCTGCGTGTATTTGAACCAATTAATAATAATTATTAAAACACGGGTGATTGTTGTTTAGTAAATGCAACAAATCTAGGGATTTCGTGGTTTAAGTTTGATTTCCAGTTGATTTTTTGGTGACATTGAGTTAAAATAACAATGTAGCTTTGTTTCTATGTTGCAGTTCTTTTTTTCGTCTGTATTTACTATGCAGGTTGGTGAATTCATGAGGAATGCATCTAGAGGATGGCTATGATTGGCTCGCTGAAATGAAATCATTGGGGTCACTGTGTGATCTAACGCGAGCCAATGAGATTCTCGTTGGGATTGAGCGAGCCAATAGGAAGCGAGACCGCGCTCCGCCTAGGTGGGGGTAGGCAGGTGGGCCGCTCCATATAAAGGTTGTCGCTGCCTCGAAGTCATCATTCCACTCTGTGTCATCAGCGTAGCAGTCAACATGCCTCCTAAAGCTTCGGGAAAAGCGATGAAGAAAGCCGGTAAGGCTCAGAAAAACATTGCCAAGGGCGACAAGAAGAAGAAGAGGAAAAGGAAGGAATCCTACGCCATCTATATCTACAAGGTGTTGAAACAAGTCCACCCCGACACCGGTATTTCCTCCAAAGCCATGAGCATCATGAACAGCTTTGTGAACGATATCTTCGAAAGGATCGCTGCCGAAGCTTCTCGCCTCTCTCATTACAACAAGAGGTCGACCATCACCTCCAGGGAGATTCAGACTGCCGTCAGGCTTCTCCTGCCCGGAGAATTAGCGAAGCACGCTGTCTCTGAAGGCACCAAGGCTGTCACCAAATACACCAGCTCCAAGTAAAGTGGAACTCCACTGCTCAAACTAATTTCAACGGCCCTTTTCAGGGCCACCAAATACTGCCATGACTGGTTACGACCGCCTTTAATTCGAATATAAAATATCATGTTGTACACATGCTAGATATGTACCCCTCAGCATTGATATGGTAACCACCATGGGTTAGATTACCTGGTGGATTAATGGTGCTTTTTGTTTACGACACCCCATGTTTTCATACAATAAGTAGATCTCTCCGGTTCGGCCCAAAAATATGTTCTGAACGTTTCAATGTAGCTATCAAAATTGGCAAATGGCCGACCTCGATAGTAGTAGAAAATTTGCTGAAATTTGGGCCAGGGGTCTGTTCCAGGCTCTAGTTGGTCCTCAACACTTTTCAGCCCGATCGGACCAAATTCAGGTGGGGTTGGGGTAAAAATGTGTATACACGGTTTCGAAAAATGGATTTTTGGCGATCTAGGCGTGTGGGGAAACCACCAAATTTTGGACGTAGAACCATTGAGGTCCCGGATGATTGGAGTTAGAAACAGTTGGAAGGTGTTGCTTTTGTATGGATTTCTCGTTCTGGATTCTAAATAACCCACAGAGGTTGTAAGTTAGGGATGAAAATAAAAAATCGATTTAATCAAAAAATCGATTTGTTTCCTCCGATTTTTGGAATCGATTAGTTGAGGCGATTTTTTAAGTAAAAATCGATTTTTGGAGCCGATTTTTTTTAGGGTTGACGACCTTATCAATTTTGTTCACTATCACTATCAGTACAGATCAGTTATTTTAATCGACAAGTATTTTACCATGCCATCAAAGAGTAAGTGGTGGACTTACTTTGATAGAGTAGACGGTCAGTTTGCGAAATGTAAAACCTGCCTCAGTCTGATTAAAACGTGTGGAAACTCCTCAAACCTCGAGAACCACACTGAAAAGCGGCGGTTTACTTCAAAAATCCAGAAGCGATCGGCAGAGTAATGATGGGCATTAAAACGTTGATGAAAGAATCCGCTCATTCCCCATCACATTCACCAGGTAAGATTTTCATGTCTGTTTCAGGCTATTCTTTCAAGTATCTAGGTACAAACTATGCCCTTTTGACGTGATTAATTTTTTGTTTCTGCAGATCAAATTAACGCAATATTCATCACATTTTATCATGATTTTATAGGTTCCGCAACAGACAGCGATAACAGTGGTCCCAAGGATGACTCTCTCTTCGGCGATCATTCTAAAACTGTCCAAAGACATTGGAAAAACAATGCACACTCGTCGGTCGACACCGGAATGCCTGATCGGTTATCCCTGTACATGAAAGCGCCAGCTGAATGTGACCTCAAGAAGTCGCCACTGACGTACTGGGCGAATATGAAACCTGCCTCCCCTGAACTCTCTCAGATAGCAATTCGCTATGTTGCATCTGTTGCCACCTCCGTTCCTAGTGAGAGACTTTTTTCAAAGGCTGGATTGGTACTTACTCAGGAGAGAAACAGACTGAGCTGCAAAATCCTATCAAAACTTCTTTTTTTACTGAGCGTTCCAGAACACTATTTTTTTTTAAATGTAAAGAAATAACATGATAAACTGATTTGTACTATGTTTTGAATAAATGCAATTTCTTCTTGTATTCACTCTTTTTTTTTCACCAGCCCTCTTGAATATCAGGATTCAGACTCCATGATACAATTAAGTAGTTGTATTTCAGAAGTTATAATTATTTTTTTGCCAAAATCGATCTTTTAGAGCCGATTAATCGATCAAATCGATTCTGGTTAACCGATTGCAAAATCGATGCTAAAATTTTCGATTTTCGGCCTTCAATATTTCATCCCTATTGTAAGTAGGTATTATTATTAGAAATTATACAGAAAATGACAAACAAAGCGTGAAAAAAGAAAACACGCCAGGTGATGTAAATGCAGTGCCTTTTAATTGTGATTAATCGGATAAATAAAAATTCATAGATAAACCTATCATAATTGGAGGATTCGGAGATTCATTAATTCTATTAATCATTGGAGCCCCTGATATATCCTTCACTCGAATAAATAATATAAGATTTTGATTATTACCGTCCTCAATTACATTAGGACTTATTATAAGAAGTATAGTAGAAGCAGGAGCTGGGACCGGATGAACAGTTTATCCCCCATTATCAGGAGACCTATCACATAATGGAAGATCAGTACACTTGGCAATTTTGTCAGTTCATCTAGCCGGTATTTCATCAATCTTAGGAGCCGTAAATTTCATTTCAAAAATTATAAACATACGAGCTAAAGGAATAAATTTAGAACAAATCCCATTATAAAATAAAAAAAATAAATAATAAAAAAAATGTAGGTAGGTACCACAAAGGAGGCAAGTATCAGCCTGAACTCCATAAATAGGAAAATCTTCATGGGAAAACGAATCACCAAAATACTTATCGGAGCGTGATCCATAGGGTGGTCCATCAATTCACCCTCTTCCAGATCATCGCGTCCAGGATGGGCCATCGTACAGAATACGCACACTTCCCGATAAAAGGGGTTTAGACTACACTAATTCACGAACTATTTACAATAACAAACTGAGAAATAATGAAAGGGGGGGTTCATGAAAATTAAATGAACGTTTTTGCAAATCTAAAGGTAGTGAAGCTGTGAGACCTTTCGCTTCCCAACTCAGAATCCTGGCGTGTCTCCCTTCGGTCTCGGGGGTGAGAGGCGGTGGTAGAAAGATCCAGGGTGGTACCGAACTGCGTCGTACTTCGTAATACCTACGTATTTCTAAAACAATAATTAAAGATTCATTCACTTCATAGAAACCTAAAATTGCGAAACCGCAATTTTCTACTAAACCGGGGGATGAAATAATTAGTAAGTAAAATGGACAATATCTTCTATGTGTTGACAACATATTTACAATATGTTATAGTCCATTTCAGTTCGGCTATACTGTGTTCCAGTACACTTTCTTCACATCGTTTTTATTTTCCATATACCAAAATCATTTCAATATTTTCCGTTATTTCTATAAGTTATACTCACTTTTATTTCTTATTAATATTTTCAGATGCCAAAAACGGCAAGCTTGTTTTTGTATGATATTGAGGGAAAAACTATGGACGACATTTTAACCACATCGGAATTTCTGACAAACAAGCCTATGATTCTGAGTGTGGAGGCGACAGTGAAGCAGATGATACATTTCCTATTCGAACAGCATCCCAAAAAAGTTTCCCACCAATTAAAATAATCGTTTTGTATGTGATTTAAATTTTTTACATTGTGATTGAAGAAATTGTTACATTTGGCGAATTTTACTATTTAATTATTAATTTAAAGTCAATTTATGCGTATTTGAATAAAAGGCTTATATTTTACACCGCCTCATGTATACCCTCCTGGTGTTCTCAAATGAATGGGTGTTTTACAAATAAAAAATATTTAGCCATGAGTATAACATGGAATAATATACTAACAGACTTCACTATTTTAAATTCAGTATCTATGACCAAGATTTCTGTGCATTTAAAGGACAATTTTACTATTTATGTAACAATTCATTAGTGTCCTTTGGGGAAGGACACCAAGCAATGCGGGCGAAGTATTCAAGACAGCTATTGAAGTGGTTAGTGTCCTACAAGGGAAATGAACGAGTGTGCACAGAGGGTATCAACAGGGTGTCCTTCGTGGTAGGACACCAAACGTTTGGCCGATTATTAGGTACATTTTCAACACTGACCTATAAAAGGATTCTCGCACGCAGTTTCATTTCAAACGTTTTCTCATGAGCCTCGACGCGGCCCTTGAGCGGTGGCAGTGGCCGTAACCTTGTTAGTACACTCCAGTGCCGCTAGAGCTCGCGGAACCACCTGCCGTTAGCGCGAGCCAATCAGAGACGGGTGTGTCTAAGCGAGCCAATGAGATACGTTTCAGGGAGTATATATACCGATGATGGCCCTTCCGTGGTATCATTTTGAAAGCTCTCATCCTTCGATCACCAACAACATGTCTGGACGCGGCAAAGGAGGCAAGACCAAGGGAAAGGCAAAGACTCGTTCGTCTCGTGCCGGACTTCAGTTCCCCGTTGGACGTATCCACCGTCTTCTCCGTAAAGGGAACTACGCCGAGCGAGTCGGAGCTGGTGCGCCCGTCTACCTGGCGGCCGTCATGGAATACTTGGCTGCTGAAGTGTTGGAGTTGGCCGGTAACGCCGCTCGTGACAACAAGAAGACCAGGATCATTCCTCGCCATCTTCAATTGGCCATCAGGAATGACGAGGAGTTGAACAAACTTCTCTCCGGCGTCACCATCGCTCAAGGTGGTGTCCTTCCCAACATCCAGGCTGTCCTCCTGCCCAAGAAGACAGAGAAGAGCTCGTAAACATCTGATCTCTACGCATCTTCGACCTATTTCAACGGCCCTTTTCAGGGCCACCACTTGATAACCCTATAACTTTCGCATTCGTCATGTGAAAAAGGTTATATTATCAACGAGTTGGTATGGTATTACGTAACTACATTTATCCGGGTGTCTCAATCATGTTGAACTGAGAAATAGTCAGTATGGAAAAATATTGTTTTGAGTTTTTAAAGGGTTTTCCAACGGTGGAAAGCCGTATTAATTAATTCATCAGAGAAGAACGGTAACTCAAAGACCTACCAGCTCAAGTTCGTTGGAATAAATACTGTCGGAATAGACCCTGAGATTTCTCACATTCTGACTCATCCCCAGAGTGTTTGAACCAATGTAGATGGAAAGACAAGCGATGCGATATTGACGTCTTAGATTTGTCCTTTTGGCCGTGTGCTGAATAAAAGCTGTCCGTGCCATTCCACATCTTATCACGATTTTCGTCGGAAGGATTGGTGAAGGTAAATCAAAATAGTTTTGTACTTGTATGCTGAAATTTCGATAAATACTTTCAACATCATATCTCAGAATAGAATACTGCTTTCTTCCACTGACACGGTCCTGAATATTTTTCAACTCAAAATTCCGTAATTTTTTCTCTTTTGTAAAGAGCGCCAAAATCTTCAAACGAAATACCGAAGGATTTCTACGTCCCCATGTTACAACGGAGAAGATCAGTAGCATTTACGTACTACATTAAAAATGGTAGCAATCTTACTACCGTTAAAATATTGCAGCCATTAGGCACAACGGAGAAAAACAGTTGCTTAAATACAACTCTTTTATTTTTGATAAAGCTATGGGGACCATATTCTTTAAAAGCAGAACCGAATTTTGAATCAAATAAATGTACAAACACGCAAAAAGGTAAAGAATATGCGTTGGAAAACTTTGAATACCCGTTTTCTCAAAACAAGGATTTCTTCATTCTCTTAATTCTACGATTTTCTCCCATTTACGGCAGCACAAACCCCCCACCCCACTAAAAAAAACATGTAGGAGCACTTAATAAGAGACAAAAATCCAATATAATGAAGCTTTATTATAATCTCCAAGAGATAAGTTAGGCCAGTTTGCTTATCGTCAATAAGTACTTCAATACTTGCAATATGAAAAATTGCAGGATGTACGATACCAGTTTGTTTTAGTGTCCTTTCGCGGTTTCTGTATATTTATACCGAATAAGAAAATAGGACTGTTTTTGCAGTATTTCTGGTGTTGTGGGGGTATCTGACTATCCTCTACTGTACGTAGCTCGTATTTTCGATTATTATTCATGCTTTTGATAATGAAATTCTGCTCCAATACAATGCTCCAACAGATAGTTTTCTTAATTACACCATTTCACAATTTAGCTAAGGTAGACATTATAGAGGTACTAGGTACACTGGAACGTGTGTTCCGTACCCAGCGGCAGTTCTCGTATATTTTTCTTCAGAAGAATATATCGTTACGGTAATGAATGTTAGTTAATTGTTTGAAAAAAAAAAAGAAATAGAAATTAGGGTAAATATAAAGGTATCACAGCTTTGTTTAAAGATATTTTTAATGTAGGCACCACATCGAAAAGATCCACTGGCCTTCTTCTCTTGAGTTGCCTTCCTGTTGGCTACCCCGTTGTCTATTGGTAAATTCATAGAATGTAGGGTTTAGTCGGGATGGGAACATTTCGTACTGGCCCTGGAACATTTGTCATTATTATATCTTCAGATTTTTATTCGATTCGATTGTACGGGTTTCTTCTACTTGCTGGCGGGTAAAGACTCCAGTATGGATCACGATGTATAAAGATATTTTCTGATGTCGTCGTTTAAAACGCACTTATCAAACATTCGACCAGTTTAACTCAAAACAAGTTTGATTAGTTAAGGCCCTGGGGGGAGGTGAAAGAAATCGTGGTTGTTCACTGTGCCACTCTGAGAAGGGGGGCGCACTTAGTTACTCTATTTGCTCAACAGATGGCGGTCGGGACTTCAAGGTCAAACTGAAGTCAGCTCAGCCAATGAAAACGAGCGTAGGTAGGTATAAATAAGGGCTCCTCTCGTCGTCTGTTCATTCGTTCACCGACTGTCTCGTCAAACGCTCTCAACATGACTGGCCGTGGTAAAGGAGGAAAAGGCTTGGGCAAAGGAGGTGCCAAACGTCACAGGAAAGTTCTTCGTGATAACATCCAGGGAATCACCAAGCCTGCCATTCGTCGTCTCGCTCGCCGAGGAGGAGTCAAGCGTATTTCTGGGCTCATCTACGAGGAAACTCGAGGCGTGTTGAAGGTGTTCCTGGAGAACGTCATCCGTGACGCAGTCACCTACACCGAGCATGCGAAGAGGAAGACAGTCACGGCCATGGACGTCGTCTACGCCTTGAAACGTCAGGGTCGTACCCTGTACGGTTTCGGAGGTTAAACATCTACGACGGTCGATCTTCATTTTATTTCAACGGCCCTTTTCAGGGCCACCAAATTCTAACCAATTAATCGATTGCACGAGCTGAGTTGTGAGGTGTTGCTGATTACAACGGCCCTTCTAAGGGCCAACAGGTCCTGATCGAGATACATGGGGCCTTTAATAATATAGTTCGTCATAGTTTTTATAAATAAATGTTACCTAGCAGAAAATGTGACACTATTGTTAACGTGTTTATAATATTAGTGCAAAATAAAAGTGGATGTCCTCCCAATTTTCCCGGTAGATTTCTCACGATTAGGAATTGCGTGAGTAGCCGATCTCGTGTTCACAATTATACTACTACCCAGTACCTATATATTATCTTGACACTCGCTACCTACCCACCGGGAAGGCAGTTTTCAGCTGATTTCCCCTTCTACATGAACACGCCGTACATCGTGGGCTCCTTCATACTTCTTCCCGGCATACTACGCTTCGCTAAAATCCCGTCTTCTGAATTCATCCAATTTTAAATACTTGGTTTACTCGCCTGTACTGAAGAAATACATCCCGTGTTAAGGACAAAGTAGGTTACTTCAGTATCAAGTAACCTATACACCAGATTATTGGGCGAGTCACGTCATCTTGATTTCGTACAAACCTAGGGACACTAGGTGGTAGGAATTGCAGATTTATCAATACTCGCGAGTAAAATAATGATTCTACACCGCTTTACGGCGACAATTAGGGTTGGGACATCAATCTCTCAACGTGGAGGAGCTTTACGACTGACACCCGGACCTCAAACGTCGTTGCAACTCACACCCGGTCAAGTCAAATCGGATCGCCCCACCCTCGTAGCGGAGTTGCGACTCACACCCGCTCTGAACCGAAAATGGATCTCCCTTTTCCCCGAATAAATTTCCCTCACAAACTCTCTGCAACCACAAATTTTCCTTCCCACTTGCAGACTTAGGACTGACACCACGTATCTGTAGAGGATTGCTGTTTTAGGTACCAACCTACATGTTTCTGATTACTGAGCCTTTTACCTACCAGTATTGTTCGTGGTGGTGTGGTTAAAAATTTGTGGTTTGTAATCTTCCTCTGTGGGAATCGTCAAAACAGACTTAAAACCTAAAATCGCCCTGATGTGGGAGTCGTCAACAAAATTAAATACAAAACTCAATCAGCTTCCTCGTTGTTGAAATGTGGTCGAAGTTTGAATGATAGTGTAACGATTTATGTTCTGAGTAAATAATTTATTAACAATTGTTCACTAGTTCAATACTCTGTTCACATTCGCGCATTTACACAATGACAGAATCACAATACACGGTTGTAACGCGGTTGTTGCACTATTTATAACGCGGCACGGCACGATTTATAAACGAAGAAGCGTCTATATCGGGACTCCGAATTGAACTGACTCTGGGCGGTGCTCGTGGGTCTGTTTTTATACCTGATGCCTGGTCGAGAACGTTCGGGGACGAACGGGGAGGTTTTCGAACATTCGAGAACGGTCCCTTAGCCTTCCACAGGTAGTTGACCTTGCGACGCCGGCAGCCCATTTGGCCGGCGCCAGTGCGAGCTCGCAACAATAGTTTGCTGACGAACTTAAGCTTTTCTGACGATCTGCAATAACATTCCCAAAAACAATTCGAAAACAAGAGTTAAAACGCTGCCAATTTTACATTATGGTTTTTACATTCTGAGACAGTTGTGAAGAATATTTTTTTCACAAATTTGAAAGAAAAGAATAAAAAATTTTTAAGTCAATTTTCTCACACAAGTAACCTATATTAATGAAAAATAAACCCTAGTGTAAAATTTGCAGCGTTTTTGCTATAGCATTAAGAAAAAAAAAGAAAAAAAATTTTCGGCCCACCCTAGTACATATGGTTTACCAAACCAACAATCTGCGAGTTACTTGCTCACCTTCCTCAACGGGGTAGAGACATCATCAGCAGCCTTTCTTTTTACACTAGCACGAATATCTACTTTGGCTACATCGTTGTCCGTGAAGAGGCCGTCGTGGTTGTGCTCACTCTCGAATGTCACTTCGCCGTGGTCACTTCTCAAGTATCCCTTACACCTGTACTTCCTCCTTTCCGCACAAATCCATCGTTCTCCGCTTTTCAACTTTTTTTGAAATTGGTACTTAAACCCTTTCGAAAAAATAACATTTCCTCCGCGTTGAGAACCACCAGCTACTGCTTGTACGTTTTCCATTGCAACTGACTGACTGACAACACAAGTGTAATCAACGGTGGGACTGATATTATCACGGTGACCCTAGACTATGACCCCCAATAGACAACGGAATAAGCAAGAACATCGCCAGGAATCGACAAGAGGGGAAAGTGTATGATCGTAAACAGGGAAATTCCCCTCGCTCACTGCAGGCCTGGGTGTCAGTTACAACTACCGATTTTTGCTCTCACTTGCATCCGCCGGGTGTCAATCGCAACATTCCCCCACCACATTTTCCCTCGTCCCTTGCCAAAAATGAACCAGCGGGTGTGAGTTGTCACCCGCCCCAACGTGGAAATCAATGTTTGAAACATCGAGATAAAGCAATATTGATATATCGCAAAAATACATCGATGTTTAACGAAGGTTCGTCGATATCCACCAGTAATTACCTTATTCTTTCCGACATTTTAGCATGAATATGCTTCAGCCGTGACTAGAGAGGTTCATGTGAACATAATTGTATGGGGGAATACAATTTATGATGTTACGAACGGTATAACATGAAGGTTTTCACTTATTGGGTAGGTTATTGCGGTTATCTTGGTCATGTTTCGATACATCGATTCAATTTTTCTGGGCAGAAAACATCAATGTAACTGACTAAAGCTTTCCGAATGCAATCGTAACTTGTAATAATTACAATTATTGTCAGTGCGTTAAGTGACAACAAAGCTATTGAACAAAAACAAAAAAATCTGTAACATTGGAAACAAAACATCGATGCTCGTAAAACATCAAACTCATACCATCGATGTTGACGTCCCGCATCCCTCGGCGCAGCTCATCCCATCGTTGTTATCTCCGATTATCAACGATCCCTTCGGCTTAGCCCATTCCATTTGATTTGTCAATTTCATTCATTTTCGTTCGATTCGGTTCAATCCGCCGTTGTCATGTTGTCTTGTGCGACGAAATAGTATCAACGAGATCTGAAGAAATTGAATTCGAATCGGTTTTGCAGAGAAGGGAGCTTTGGGACCCGAAATTTCCCGGCTATCGAAACCGGGATCTCCATGTCCGAACGTTGGAGAAAATTGCCGAGCTCATACAGGTGAATGGTGTGTTGTCATTATGGATTCACAATATACATCTATACTCGTATAGGGGTAAACAATGATCAGCCCGCTTGTTGCCGTGTTGTTATGTTCTACTTGTGGTTTCTATTGCAGTGGGAATCGTAACAACAAGAGATGAATGTCGTTGAGGAAGTAAAGGACGAACAACAAGCTGGTGGTAATTTAATTTTAATGTGTAACGTTTAAAATAACAAACACAATTTTAGAGATTACCGGCGAATAGTAGTGAACTCGATCGTACGTTATCCTGAAATCCACATGCATTTTCGGTCTCGGCTGCTGCACGAGTATAATAATCCATTGATTTGTTTTTCCAGAAGTCGAAATTCCCTCTGATGTGGCGGTGAAGGAGGAGGAAATAAATGACTCACTAGCTCGAGGTAATTATAGTAGGATACGGATTACAGTAGCATTTCTAAGCTTCTTGCAGTTTTAGTTATCATGTTTCCGATTGTTGTGTAGACTTTATTCCACAAGGACCCTGCTGCTGCAGATCGCAAGGAAGGTCACCATGGAAAAGGCGAAGTTAGTACCTACCTCTTTTGTATTGTTGATATACCATATCTATACAATGCTTCATTACCTCCACACTCAGTCCGTTTTGTACTAGTCGAGGCGAGGGATTTACGCCCCAGTGACACTGCTGAACCCTTGGGATCTCTGACTAAGACGAAGGGGATGAATTTGTTGACAAATGCACGTTTTTTCCCAGAGGGAACTCTCATGTGATTCACCCGCTTCAAGTTATAGGTCTCCCTGATTGAAAATTCTCCAGGTTAATATAGAATGTAAACGCCCATTTCAAGGGTTGGTGCATCTTTTTGAAGTAAATGCATTAAATTTGCTTATTTTGCCTCGTATGCTGGAAAAGTAAGGAATAAAAACTAAGATTTGGTAAAACGTACTGTCTAAAAACTCTGTACAAATTATTGAAAAATTTTCCCACGTCTGGTGACGTCATAAGGTCAAACTTGAACCAAATTAGATGCCATTTCTGTAGTCAAACTCTAACTTCATCACGTCAAGTCAAAATCATTTCCTCCCCTCACATTTTCAAGTACATCTGTACGAAATTATTCATTTCTTGATTTGGTTCTTGCAGGAAGAGACAGCGACGATTTGAATAAACTCCGAAGAGCAGTCCTGGCATGCGTGATTAAAGCGTCGTCGCCCCCACCTCAACTAACAGGCGACGAGTGTTTTTACATGTCCGTAGCTCAGAGCATCTCGTCGTACTCATTGAGAACACGCATATACCTCATGCAGAAGACCCTTGCATTACTGGCTGAGGGAGAGCAAATGGAGAGAAAGGTGCGCATTTCTAGGCACAGAGTCGTTAGAATAAGGAAAAAATTGATGTGCTGAGGCTTCGGTGAAGTCTGTTGATCTGATGCTTAACCTTTCGATAGTCGCTGTGGTACATACACATTTCTCTAGCATTGCCTAGCTTAATCACGTGATCAAGCAAAAAGCAGGGCTTCCTCTTCTCCCTCATTTCAGAAGAGGTCTCAGTCCACTTCCCACCTTCGTTGGCGCAGTATTTATCTGCACTAGCCTATGCAGTATGCCTCACATACATGCTACAATCCACTTTACTTTTTCAGAACTTGAAGTTGACTTGTCCCTTTATCAATACGGTCACAATCCAGTTAGAATTGTACCGCTGGAACCTGGCTGTCCCAGCGATCTGATCTGGTATACTTATACACGGACAAGTGCTGGGGTGTATGGGATCAAACCTAGGTGGCAATACCACATACCACTAGGTGAATACACCTCCATTTCCAGGCAGAAATTCTGACAATCAATGCATGTGCCCTGGAGAGTCCGAGGAGAGGACATACTAATGCACAACTCCGCATCCTCTCTGACAGCCAGGCGTCGATTACAGCATTTAGAGCACCTAGCATCTCATCTAAGGTGGTAAAGGACTGTGAACAGACTCTTTGTGCACTTGCAGCCCGCAATGCAGTGTCCCTTGAGTCGGTGGTGGGGCACAGGAATTGAGGGCAACGAAAAAGCCCATGAGCTGGCCAGGAGGGGCTCCAAAACGCCCTTCATGGGCCCAGAGCCGGCTGTAGGTTTGCGCAAAAGCTCCTTCAGAGCTGCCATCATGGAGTAGACGTACAAGAAACAGACCGTCAGATGGCGGAATATTGAGGGACATGTCCACAGTAAGGGTATGGTGGCCAAACCCCATCCATCACTCACCATGAACTTACTCAGACTTGAACGCGGCGACCTAAAAGCGATAGTTGGCCTATTAACCGGCTTCCCTCCTGCTTACCACAACCTTGAATCTATTCTGTGTATGTGACAAATACGCTTGACTATCAGAAGGTTTAAGTGCTCCTATCTACCTCAAAAGCATTTTTACATTATGTACTGTCGAATTACGTAAATGGCTTTGTTTGAGCCTTTGCTTCTTAGCAAAGATTATCTATAAACAGACGAACATTGGTGTTGTTGCAGGATCGACGTGAGGAATGAAGTTCCAATTACATTTTTCTAACCTACGTTTCGTTTTGTCAGTACTCCTCACATCCTACCTGACGACGATGAATGGTGACGTGGTAGTGAGGAGTGAGGATCATGTACACAAACCGAAAATAGACAATCAAAATTTTCTCAGGACATCGGTGAAAAGGAAGGCTCCAGATGATTTATCGACTCGTCCTAATGCAGTAAGATTTTATTTTTTTTGGTTCGTTATTTTTTGAATAATCATTTTTGTTGTTTGTTTGTTTGTTTTCATGCAAAAAGTCAATGGGGTATTGTTTTCACTCATTTTTGGACGCTGAATCGATTAGAATGAGTCCATGCTCCCCCTGTCCGAGGAATAACCAACCCCTGTGATTTCTTTCTTGAGGGTTTGTCTTTGAGAAAGGGGTTGTAGATGTTGAAGATCGTACCTGACACCCAACGCCGTAGAAGTACGGAATTTGCGCGAGATGGCTGGTAGCATATGAGGTGAAACGAAAGCGAATTTCAATTTTGCCAAAACCCGAGACAGGTAGAATTATTCTCTGCCTTATCACAAAAGGAGATAGGTACAGCGCGGAACAATTTTTACTTCATGCCGACCAACAAAACAGCATTGTGGTATTTTGTCTTTTGGTTGGTTATTCCTTGGTTATTATTTGTTTTCATGCAACTCTCCGATTCGGCTCAAACTTTTTTTTCTGGGTGTTTTAAGGTGTCTAGATCAAAATTCGCAAATTTTGGACGCTGAATCCAATGAAATGGATCCCAGAACGATTGGCGCCCACTGGAAGAAGGTGGAAGGGTGAGATTGGGTATATATTACCCATTTTAAATATGTGTTTTCGGGATTTCTGGTACCTAGGCGTGCGGGGTATCATTTTCCACTAAATCATGGACGCTGAATCCAATGGAGTGGGTCCCAGAACGATTGGCACCGACTGGAAGAGGTTATGGGTGAAAATGGGTATCTATTACCCATTTTGAATATGTGTTTTCGATATTTCTGGTACCTGGGCGTGTGGGGTATCATTTTCCACTAAATTTAGGACGCTGAATCGATTGGAATGGGTCCGGGACCCGCCACTCCCGCAATTCCCTCCATGTT
Source organism: Cyrtorhinus lividipennis (assembly GCA_019603395.1). Lineage (NCBI taxonomy): Eukaryota > Metazoa > Arthropoda > Insecta > Hemiptera > Miridae > Cyrtorhinus > Cyrtorhinus lividipennis. The sequence continues at coordinate 14,391,363 of CM034003.1, read as the reverse complement.
GATGAAATGAGTCTCCATGCGCCTGATCCGAGGAATAACCAACCCGTGTGAATGAATTCGCAGTTTTCTCCTATGTACGTGTTGTGCAGGTATTCTGCAAAGGCTTGACCAGGAAATTCTGTGTCGGGCTTCAACATCATCTAGTCACAAAAAGCGTCACCCACTTCTTTTGAGTCAGACCCAACACATTTCCAATGCGAAAATGATGGGAATAAAATATACCCTCGCCAGGTTTTGGCGCGGAGTAAGCGGTAGCCACCAATTTTGGTTGGTCATTCAATAATAATCAACCTATGCTTACATGCAAAAAATCAATCTCTCCGTTTCAGCCCAAATTTTTTTTTCTGGGCGTTTCAAGGTGTCTAGATCATAATTAGTAAATGCCCGTTCGCCATCTTTTGGCCGTACGCCAATTTTAGTAGTAGAAATTTTTTTAAAAAAATTCTAAGTCTAAAATTTTGGACAGGGATCCGTTTCTTGCTCTAGTTGGTCTTCAAAACTTTTCAGCTCAATTGGACCAAATTCGTGAAAGTGGGGAGGGGGGTTAGGGGTCAAAATGTGTATTTCGAAAAACGGATTTTCGAAATTTTTTGGCGATCTAGGCTTGTAGACTAAATTTTGGACGCTGAATCGATTGGAATGAGTCTCCATGCTCCTGGTCGAAGGAATAACCAACCCCTTTGAAGGAATTTCAAGTTCTAATGACTAATATAATATATATATAATATATATAATCGTTATTTTTATTTATTTTTTTATTGAGTATAAATGTAGACTGGGTGCTTGTTTAGATTTTATCGGGAGTTGCCCATGTTACCTCGAAATGGAGAAAGGTGAAACCATTCATCTCTTATCGACGATGGTCATGTACCACCCAATGGACAATATTATACCTCCAAGGTGAGTGGTCCATTGCCACCCAGAGGACACTTTACCCCTACGGTAATATAGAATAAATTGAATTGAAAAAGTACACGTTCACACGTGAAGCTGTAAAGGATCGATTCTACAACTAATTTCAAACAGAAAGTGCTTAAAACCTAAAGGGTGGTTTTAATAAATAATGAAATGAATTATTAATATTACGTATTATTATTAATTGTATAAATAAATAAAAATGAAGATTATATTTACACATTAGAGCTCAAGAATCGTCCAAATTTTAGTCGAAAACGATACTCCACACGCCTAGATCGCCAAAAATCTCAAAATTCCGTATTTTAAAATACACATTTTGATTATTCAAGGAATAACCAACCAAAACGGAGAAAGTAGTACCTATCAGAAGATATTACGTCATTTTAGTTGATGAAAATAAATCAGGCTGAATGGTGCGCTATAGACGTGAGATGAATGATCTCGGAAAATCTGAATAAATTCGGTGATGCTGTAAACAGGAGTTGGTAGGAAAAGGAAGACAGATTTCGAGTTGAAAATTGAATGAATTGTATTTCTAGTACTCTTCTGGTGTTGAAGTCACCTCCTGACAGGTTTGTATACGAAATTTCTTATATTTGTGTACAAACCTAGCATTTTGTTTTTTCATTTGTATGCTAACTTTACTAGCTTGGAAACAATTAAAGTTACGTTATAGGAAATTTGTCATTTATTTGTCCAGTTAAACAGTGAATTATCTTAAACTCTCAGCTAAAATATTCGGTTCAGTTTCAACATGAAATGACGACTTATCGAATGAATACTGAAGTAAATATTGAACTGAGCGTCCTCCAAATGATGATTTGATGAGGTTGGAGCCGGTGAAAACGTCGGGATACACTTGGATTAGCCAAACACGTGTCTAGGCTAGAATAGGACCTCGGAAACGCTTAAAGATACTGGGGAGTTCGAGGGTAAGGTCAGTGTTGAACACCGACAATAATATGATTCTCTTCGGCGTTTCCATTCGTAATCAACTAGTACGGTGCTCCCCAACGGGTTTCTTCAATACGAATCGGCTCTCTCTATTGTTTACCTTTTTTGTCGTATTCTTAGCACGGAGTTCAGATCAGATGTGAATTACTATACTTACGTGTGAATCCTCCCCCTCTCGCTGGAAGATTCGCCCAACTTGGAGTGGAGTGGGCAGGGCACTTGCCAAACAACGTTCAGTGCAGTCTTCGCCCCAACATCATTCTTGGTGCATCCCAGTGTAACCCTTATAAAACGTAATTCTCTTTAAACATTACCTGGAATCTCATTTCTTTCGAAAATAATTGTCTTTAAAACATCAGAAATGGGCGTCGTCGACGGCCTCGTCAAAAACTACCGGATTCAGTATTTGTCTCGTGTTGTTTCCTATTGGATCGAAGTTTTCATTGTTTTCAACATCCGATTTTTCCTTTGGATTTTCGCCCACGTTCTCAATGCTATTGAATTCAACGCCAAATGGAAAACACCTCAGAAGTTACCGCCGATCGAGTCGAATCTTTGCAAAATCAGCGTTTCCAAAATGAGTGAGCTACTGATGACCAAACAGGTACGAACTTGTCTTTGGTATCGATGCTTCTTTATTCTTATTATTCGCTGGATTTACAAGACGTTTCTCAAAAGCCGCAAAACTCAAACGCAAAATTGGCGTAATATTTACTCGTTCAGCTACTGTATACTTGGCGTTTTAAGCTCAACATTTTAGTACTATACCTGAAGCGACATGCGAAATTTTGTTCATCTTCATTTCCAAAAGGGTCACTTAATCATGGTCAAAATGTTTCCCCTATTCACCGAAAATATCGTGACGACTTAGATCCTTTAATCGTCCTTTTCAGTTTTAAAGTCAACGTGAAGTCGACAAAATATAGTGACATGTACGTAACGAAGGCCGTAGAGGGAATATTGTTAACCGCATTATATTTTCTATTATCACTCTCACGTGCCGCCCTATCCCCCAATTTCGGTTCAGAAGTCTCTTAATATTTGTCATGAACTGAGAGGATTATATAAATGTTACCGTTCAAGTGTGTAATTCAGTTAGTATATGAAATAACTAGTTAGTAAATAGAATAACAAGCGGTTTTAAGTAGTGTGTATAATTCAAAGTTATCCTTTGTGACACACATGCAATTTGCCTTTCCTTGCAATATTTTCTTTTGTTTCTGAGTGATATTTTTGTATTGTCGACCGATTTTGTACAGCATGCGATCGCGGCCTCCATGCCCTATGCGTATGTCAACCGAGTATAAGATATCAAAAAGTTCCTCAATATTTCATTTGCGTAATGACATATGTCATTATTTCATCACTCACTTCAAGTATCCCTTTTGATTGAATGACCCGCGACCTCAGACTTCTCAACGAAATCCCATTCATATTTGAACCCAATATTATTATTATTATTATTATTATTATTGCTATTATATACTTTCACGGCTAGCCTCCCGTTATTTCTTATAATAACTAGATAAAGTGTTTAATTTGAGGAATTCTACACTTTAACTGGTCTCCGTAGTTATTCTAGTTAGTATAATATACTAACTAGTGATTTTACATTCTGATTTCACACTTGAACGGTAACATAAACACATATACTACCATATATCCGGTTCGGCATTTGAAATGGTCGTATTCCAGTTGATGATAATTCTTCGAGCGTCTTTTACGAGCATGTTTTCGCCGCAATAGCGTTGTCGCCATTTAACACACATTTAACATTTAACATTTAACCTTGGGAATGATACTTTGATCAATTGCATCCTTTAGAATGTCATAGGATGTAATTCACCATGTTGGGCTCCGATCCTCATAAACTGATTTATCATGAAATTCTTAAGTAAGGTCAGCAGTTAGGTAGAAAATTAAATCTCTAGCTAATTAAATCATCTGAATCTATATTGTTTTAATCGTCAAAATCTCAATCTAATGTTATAATCGCCTAATTTAACGTAAAATCGTTCTCAGATATATTTTACGGCGCCTAATAACGCGAACCCACTCATCTTTCAGATGCAAGTGACTTTTTACCAAAAATTTGGGTCAAGGTGATGTTATTGTAGATAAGATTTGACAATTTTCGGCAACTGTTTTTCATGGTTCCTCGTTTGAGGGTTTTAGTATAAGAGTGCAAAAATTGAAATATGCGTTTTATTCTGTTTGTTTCAGATAACGTCACGCCAGCTTCTCGAAGCATACATCGACCGAATTAAACTTGTCGACAAGATTTTGAACGGGTAATCATTTTTTTAAAGTACATACGTACTCAACTAGAAATATGAAAATTGCAACAAACGTTTTCTTCTTTCAATTTTCTTCATTGTATTTTTTGCAAAGCAGCCCTTTTTAAAAACATTCCAGTTAGGTAGAATTCGTCAACGGCGTTGAAGATTAAATCGTCACTTTGCATTTCCTCTGGGCTTCTGCTCAATTTCACAGGCCCATACTATTTTTTTACCAACTCAGATGATAGGTGATGTTGATGGTGACGCAATTGAGATAAGATGCTGCAGTACCTATTGCGCATGCTGTCCTTGCACGAAGTTGCGCCATTTAGCCTCTTGACCATTCTAAATTGGTAAACGCTGACAAATTCGTGAAAAATGATACCCCACACGCCTAGGTACTACAAATCTTGAAAACCCACTTTCAAAATGGGGAGATGGGTACCCGTTTTGACTCTACACTTCCTCCTGTGGGCGCCAATCGTTCCGGGACCCGTCTCATTAGATTCAGCGTTTTAAATTTAGTCTAAAATGATACCAGACAATGTCACGGGTAATTGTTAGGAGCACGCGAAGTGATTTCCCAACCAATACTTTGTCCAATGTCTTATAGACTAGTGAAGGGTGTGATGAATGTGTAGTGGACGTATCTGCAATGAGAATAACGTCATACGAACCAAACATGTCAAACACAAAATAATAAGTGAACCATTGGAGTCTACAATTTCCTCACAGTTTGTCAATAGTATTACTATTTTTGGACAGACTAATTACAACATGGAGAAAAATTCAGAATTGTCAGCTTTGACATGTAGTGCTAAAATGTTTAAAAAACTCTGCAACCTCTTTCACAGGGGTTGGTTATTCCTCGGACCAGGCGCAAGGAGACTCATTTCTTCAACATAGGGAAAATGGGGGAAGCAGTGGGATTGGCAGGTTCTGGACCCAATGCAATCGATTCAGGGTCCAAAATTTAGTGGAAAATAATACCCCATACGCCTTGATTGCCGATAATCCATTTTTCGAACTACACGTTTTCACCCCTACCTCGCCCGAATTTGGTCCGATCGGGCTGAAAAGTTTTGAAGACCGACTAAAGCCAGTAACGGGTCCCTGACCCAAATTTCTAATTTTTTAGAAAATTTCCTACTACCGTAATCGGCGTGGACGGTGTACAGCCAAATCGGGGAGATTAACTTTTTGCATGAAAACGTAGGTTGATTATTCAAGGAATAACCAACCAAAATTGGCAGTGGGCTAGAGAAATCCATGTCCTCCTCCTCGTTGGGTCTTTTTCTACAGGGATGATAGTCTCGGGTTCGACAAAGGCAGTCGCATAAGCAGCCGGCTTGACGAGTCCTTGGGCGAGGTCAGTTACCAAACTTCTTGCATTGCCTGGCATTCTTACGTCATCCCGGTTTACCAAGGTCAGGCTCAGATGCATTTCGGGTCCTGCGTCCTGGTGTCGAAAACCGGTGGGTTGCAGTTCGGTCCTGTCGACGATTACTTCAAGGGTCAGCTTTTAGGGGAAAGTTGAGAGACAAAAAATGAAAGTTGTTTTGCAGTTCCCGTCTCACTTTTCAGCTGCATGTCTAATTTACAAATTTTGTAGTCTCCACCACGAAAGTAAACTGAATTCAGTCGCTCCCTTCTGCAATACTTCGGATTACAAACATTCCCTATCCCATCGTGTATAGATAAGGGTGTCCCTATATCATGGGTGATGGAATTTTGATGACCTCCCGAAATTAGTTTTACGTAAAATTTGAACAAATTATCTCTGCATTTTTCAGATTTTTTCGTGTCATAAACCCAGGCTTGTTGCTCGATTTTGGTTTTGGTTGATTTCCTTGAATAATCAACCTGTTTTCCTGCAAAAAAACAATCTATCCGATTTGGTCTACAATGTTCTTTGTGCGTTTCAAGGTGTCAAGATCAAAATAAGCAAATGTCAGTTCGTCATACGCCGTCCGCCGTCCACGCCAATTTTAGAAAAAGAAAATTTTCTAAAAATCTGACATTTTGGGCTCTAGTTGATCCTTGAAACATTTTAGCCGGATCAGACCAGATTTTGGGGAAAGTAGGGGTCGACGATCTTGGGTCAAAATGGGTATCTGTCTACTTATTTCGATTGTTTTCAAGATCTCTGGCACCTAAGCGTGTGGGGTCTCATTTTCCACTAATTTTTGGACGTTGAATCGATCCAAATGAGTCTTCATGCTCCTGGTCCGAGGAATAACCAACCCCTGTGAATGAATTTTCAGCGTTTTTGAATTTTTTTCTCGCTATTTATCAGAAATCTGATTATAACTTATACAACATTCTTTGTAAAATCATGGAACATCGTGTTTTATCGTTTTTGGGGTCGCTGAACTCAAACAGTATATTTCTTTAAAATTGTTTGGCATACACTGGTTGAATAATAAGGCTCTACTAGCTATGTGATATACAACGTTAAATAATAAATACAATACATAACAAAGAGCATTTTTTGTTTTTATTATACAAATGATGGTTTCACTCTTATTCTTTCTTTAACTTCTCTTTCGTCGCCCCTTTTGCTTAATCTTTTGTTGTAATCTGATGATTTTGATATTTTTTTCCGTTTCATCATTAATAGCATCTAATTTCTGTACAATTGCCAAACGCCATTCCGACATTTTTTCGTCAAAAAGCGCACGTTTATTTGATTTTTCCAATATTTTAAAGCGTATATTTCGTTCCTTTACGAACAGGGTAGTCGAGGATCGTTTCGACGAAGCGTTGAAAGAAGCCGACCAAGTTGATCAGTGGATTCGTGGAATTTCCAAGCAGCAAGTATTAACACATTTTAAGGATTATCCTTTGTGTGGCATCCCTTTCACAGTGAAGGAAACTTTAGGCGTAAAAGGTGAGTAAGTTGTTATCAAATACGTTTATTTTGCCTTCCTACACTGCAGGCGTTGTTTGTTTGTGCGGGTTATTCGCCCACGTTGCTGAACTAGAATAAATAGATTTTAAAGATCCGATCGAGGATGTGTAAATTATGCACAGATTCACAGGTGAAGTGTTGATAAATATAAAGGACACTTGTGTAAATACGAGCTCATGAATAATGAAATCAGTTCAACTATGGGGAAATAACTCGGACTCTTTACATTTCTCATGTTAAGATCTCAAATGAATGTTATTCCTACAGTTATGTATGTATTTAGATGAGGAATTTTCATCACCTTCATCTCTTCTTTGAGACAGGGTTAAAAGCGCGGGGGCAAACGGACTTGGCCATGCAACGAGGTTAACCGCTCATTTTAAATTCTTTCGAGTCTCTTTTCTCACAACACGGGGTGTATTGAGCCGATCGTGGCGATCATTGCAGATCACGCGCCACTCGGTTGCATACATATTGAGTATGTGTTCACAAATGATTTGTATATATTTTCTTGAAGTGGTTAACCTCATGTGGTGATTCTGACGTTGGTGCGATGATTGGTTATCACACAGCGAGGTCCTCCAATTTATCATCACCACGGTTAAATTGCATAAATAACGCAGATACCGAAAGGATATGAATTATTACGAGTAGGTGGACGTCAGGTTCATATTTTATTCATTAGTCGTGATCATAATTACACTCAACATTGAGTGTCGCCAGTGCGATATTCTGTTGTTATTTTCTCAAGGGTAGTTTTTGGTTGGTTATTCCTTGAACAATCAACTTATGTTTTCATGAAAAAGGTCAACCTCTCCGATTCGGCTCAAAATCAACACAGTGATAAAAAAAAGTCCAATGTCTGTCCGCCGCACGCCGTCCACCGTCCGCGCCTTTTTTTGTAGAAAATTTTCTAAAAATCTGAAATTTTAGTCAGGGACCCGTTTCCAGCTTTAGTTGGTCCTTGAAACTTTTCAACCCGATCGGATCAAATTTGGGTGGGGTATGGGTCAAAATGTGTTTTTCGAAAAATGGATTTTCGAGATTTTTGGCGATCTAGGCGAGTGGGGTATCATTTTCCACTAAATTTTGGACGCTGAATCCAATAAAATGGGCCCCGGAACGATTGGCGCCCTCTGGATGAGACTATGGATCAAAATGGGTGCCTATCTACCCATTTCGAATGTGTGTTTTCGAGATTTCTGGAACATAGGCGTGTGAGGTATCATTTTCCACTAAATTTTGGACCCTGAATCGATTGGAATTGGTCCGGGACCCGCCACGCCCACTGTTTCCCCCATTTTCCCCATGTTGAAGAAATGAGTCTCCATGCGCCTGGTCCGAGGAATAACCAACCCATGTTTAAGATTTTGCAGCATTTTCGTATTGTGTTGACGGAATTCGCTCGGCGTGGCTGAATTTTGACTCAAATTACGAATTTGTTTGATGTTAATTAACAATACGAAAATACAACAAGGGAAGTTGCAAGGAATTCGCCTCTTTCATCATTTTGCTAACGTTACTTTACTCAGGTATGAAACATTCGTCAGCCAGAACTCGCGTGCCCCCGATCACCGCCATCGAAGATGCTGAAGTCGTCGGTATGTTGAGAAAAGCTGGTGCAATTCCTCTGTTGACGAGCAATGCTCCTGAGTTGTGTTTGAACATTGAGACTGTTTCGAAGCATGGTCGCACGCTAAATCCGTACGATACGACACGAAGTACCGGTGGCTCATCAGGAGGAGAAGTGAGTGTAAAATAACATTATTCTCTCCATCATCTAGTACGTTAGCTTATATTTTGACAGGCCAATACATTATTTTGGTTGGTTATTCCTTGAATCAAAAAGCAATCTGCAAAAAGTCATCTGTCCGATTCAGCTCAAAATTTTGTTCTGGGCGTTTTAAGATTTCTAGATCAAAATAAGAAAATGTCCGTGGACGTACGCCGTCCGCCGTTCATGCCGATTTTGGTAGTTGAAAATTTTCTGAAAATCTTAAATTTTGGTCAGGGACACGTTTCTGGCTCTAGTTGGTCCTCGAAACTTCTCAGCCCGATCGAACCAAAATTGGGGGGGAGGGGGTTATGAGGTCAAAATGTGTATTTCAAAAAATGGATTTTCTAGATTTTCAGTGATTTAGGCGTGTGGGGTACCATTTTCGACTAACAGCAAAATATACAACTTTTTTTAAAACTATTCAAAAAAAAGGAACAAAAAATGCCTGAGGGGCCCGTTTATCATCTGAATTCTTCATTCAACTTTGTTTTGACTTAGTTGTTCTGAAAACCTGGAATAAGAATTTGCTTTTAAAAGAAAGAAAAATCTGAGGGAAATGAGAATAGTCCCGGTGGGAGGGGAAGATAACGACTTTTATAACTCAACTCACTAAACCAGTTCCCAGTAAGGCAAAATATGACTCGGCATTTTCTGATTTTTCCTCATTTGGAAGGAAATTTTACCGGAAGTTCGTTCCTAAATTTGTTTTGACTCAACAGGTTCTTTGATTTTGATCGGTTTCTTTTTGAATACCTAATGTACGATCAAGTCAATGTGCGGACAGATTCTACAACACCGCCAATGGTTGATTCCTTGGAGCAAGAATGCGGGAAAACAGTGAGTGTGGAGTGTGGACTCATTCAATCGATTCAGCGTCCTACATTTAGTGCAAAATGATACCCCACACGCTTAGGTACCCGAAAATCTCGAAAACTCACATTCTAATTAGTTAGGATGACTCATAACCCTTTCCGGCAATCCAAAATTTAGTCGAAAATGATAGCCCACATGCCTAGTTCCTAGAAAATCCTGAAAACCCAGTTTCAAATAACGCACTCTTACCCATGGCCCTTTTCTACTTTTTCGACAAAAATCATTAAAATTACTTAGAACTTTGTGCACGACTAGATTATTTTTTTGCTAATTGGCGTTCAACCGCAATTGTTTAATAAACTATTTTTAATTCACAGGGTGCACTTTTGGGAGCAGGTGCGTCTCCATTTGGAATTGCGTCGGACATTGCAGGCTCCATTCGGATACCCGCCATGTTTTGCGGAGTTTACGCCCATAAACCAACCCCAGGTTAGTGAAATGCGACTCATTATTTTGTCAGCAATTTATTGTTTGTCACTTCAAATCGTTACCGTACTTCATGTTTTAAAAATTGGAATCCTTTCCTAAGTAGATTTATTCAAATTAGGGACTTTCAACGCGAACCATCGGCAGTTTATTTTAACGATAACGAGGATGACGAAAGTAAACGAGTAGAATGAATTGTTATGTCACATTTTCAATTAAATTTGACCTGACAGGAGGTCTCTCTTTCTATTCGTGCCATGTATGCCACTATGCGTAATCATAATATATCGTGAATATTCTTGGAGATCTTGAAGGCCCTCCCAACCAGCGCGCTAATATTATTAATTAAATTTCAACCTTAAATTCATTTGGTTCCAATAGGTTTGGTGTCGGTGCAAGGACACATCCCTGGGTCTTCGGACAATATGTGGGAATATTATTTCACAGCCGGCCCTATGGTGAGGAAGGCGGTCGACCTACCATTGATCCTCAAAACAATAACGTCGCCAGATCTTGTGAAATCCCTCCGGCTTGATGAAAAAGTACGTTGCGTCTCAAGAGAAAGACGTGAAGTTCGTATTGTGTGAACATTTTAAAAATAAATATTTTTCGCTTTCAGGTTGCCGTTTCTAGTCTCAAAGTTTACTACATGATGGGAGAAGGGAATGAGTCTGTCACACAAACTCCCCCAAGTCATCGCATGAGACGAGCAATGGAACGAGCTGTTGAGGCATTGAGAGAGCGCTACAATTGCACGTGTGAAGAAGTGAGTGTTGTCGAGTAAAACTCGGTGGTCTCATTAACTTCACTTCATCAGTTAGTTTTTTAAAATTTAACTTTGGATGATAATTTTGAGCCTATTGGGGCTTCTGGGGTAAAAGTACCCATGGGGACGAGTTCCAATGGACTCAGATTGCCTGTAAGGTCCTTGGGACGAACTTATAACGAATAGCATTGTTTCGGCTTCTAACGATTGCCATTGATTGACAAATAGACACAAGATCCCAGAAATAAGCTACATAAGACTATTGTCTTAGAAATCACCTGCCCAGCCGGGGGCTAACATGTCACAAAAGGATAGGAATAATCCGTGTGTGCCTTGGTTCTAGGGGTTGTCACAACCACCCATAGGGGCATAGGGGCTTTATAACGAACTGAACCTACTCTGGCTATGTATGTACACTTGCTCTGTCCCGTTTGGTTGTGAAGTATTGCCCAGCGGTCTCTCTAAGTTATTTGCAAGGGTGGTGTCCTGGAATAAAGTCCTGGATGTTCTCAATACGGTCTACAGAGAGCGTCTTAAAGCCTAGAGCTCACTCGTGACTCAACTGAGAGCTCAAAGCAAAAACGCTGCAAATTCTTTCACAGGGGTTGGTTATTCCTCGGACCAAGAATATGGGGAAACGGGAAAAACAGTGGCTGTAGGGTACCGGACTAGGACGAGGACCAACTAGAGCTAAAATCGGACCCCTGAACAAAATGTCAAAATGAATACTATTTTATAGTAATTCTATACTACCGAAAACTGCATGAACTGCAGACGGAGACGGACATATTGGTTTTTCCCGCCGTACGCTGTTTTTTGTAGTCGAAAATTGTCTAAAAATCTTATATTTTGGTCAAGGACCCATTTCCGGCATTGATTTGTCCTCGAAACTTTTCAGCCCGATCGGGCCATATTAGAGGTGAGAAGGGGGTCAAAATGTGTTTTAAAAAAATGTATTTTCGAGATTTTTGGCGATCTCGGGTGTGAGGTATCATTTTACACTAAATTTTGGATGCTGAATCCAATGAGACGGTTCCCGGAACGATTGGCGCCCACCTGAAGAGATTATGGGTCAAAATGGGTATCTATCTACCTATTTCAAAAATTGGTTTTGAGTTTTTTGGTACCTAGGCGCGTGGGGTACCATTTTGGTTGGTTATTCCTTGAATAATCAACCTATGTTTTTACTAAACGTTGGGCGCTGAATCGATTGGAATAAGACCGGGACACTCCACAATCACTGTTTTTCCGAGGAATAACCAACCCCTGTGATTTTGATTCGCAAATTGTACAATTTTTGGGCAAATCTGAGAGGGCTCTTGCATGAAAATATAGGTTGATTATCCATGGAATAACCAACCAGACTTTTCGTAGTATTTAGAGGCTATAATTGACTAGAATGAAAGATGTTATTTACTCATTAATCCCAGAAACTTCGAAAATGACATTTAGGCTCTTTGGTCCCACGAAGTTCCAAATTTTATTATTTTTATTTTTGTACGGCGATCATGTTCTTGCCAACGTAGCCTCTCAGAGAACCTCCTAGAGATCAATTCTGCTTTCATAAACTCAAGGCTCTTCAACAATACTTACTAAATAGGAGATCCAGACCAGAGGCTGCTGCTGTGAGTTGGATCACTGAAAATATCCACAAAATTGGTTTAATTGTATCGTTTTTTAGTGGCGTAATCTAGTGATATTATGAATCCCGCTACGCAATCGAATATTTAAGCATAAAACCTTCCTCTAACCGTTTTAATGGCTATGCTTGCAGATTCACCTTCCTTATCTAGTCGACGGAATCAAATACAACCGCCATATAGTCACTATGAAAGGTATTGAAAATGTCTATCAGCGCAGTGAAGATCCTGACGTGAGTTTTCCTTATTATACAATTGGAGATCGCTAAATACATTTACTGCAGTATTATTATTCTATCCGGTGTGATGTTCCATATTTAATGCTACGATTTTAACGGCGAACTTGTTTTATTTTTTTAGGACTGGGATTTTAAACGGGCGCTTGAAGTATTGTGTAAAAAAGCGACTTTTAAGACTGACGCGAACGTTGGTGCGATGTTTTGGGCACCAATGAAACTCATGTCGGAACTCGCCCAAAAAATCGGTCCTAAAGACGCTGAATGGAGACTGAAATGCTTCCGCGAACAATTTGCAGTTAGTATCTCGCATTTTTTTCAATCTTTTCTAATTACTATTTATTTAATTAATTATTTTTATTTATTTTTTGCAGGAATTATTGGGAGACAATGCCGTATTTTTATATCCGCCGTTCTCAGTTGAAGCTCAGCCTCACAACATTTTGTCCAGTCACGCGTTAAACGTAGGATATTCGTCCATATTCAATGTGCTTGGAGTTCCAGCTACTCATTGTCCCGTCAGAGTTGAGGGAAGCAATTTACCTGTAGGGGTTCAGGTAAATATGCGCATTTAGTGAAAATCTTTTAGTAACTCATTATTCCCAAGTACGAACTCTACACAAGCTCCACACCACAGGATATTTTGTATCCGACAGTTGACAATCTACAGCCATCCGGTTCATAAAGCTGATAGAGAAAAACTGTACTTCTTCGGTCAGGTGTTGGTTGGCCACCATTTGGTGGTCTGTGGCTGCTCAGTTCAGAGAAGATAGGGCAAACCTAAGCCACTTGTCGTGGTGCCTTACAAATTGATCATATTAAACCTCAGCTTTTGCAACTCCATCCAGTCACACTAGCCTCAGCACTTACCTTATTCCTAGTTCTGCGCCCCCACTGTTTTCTCTTTGAGCACCAGTATCAATCATAGTATTGCATAGAGTACCTGATAACTGGTTCAAAACTTCACAAATATTAGCACAGCAACTGTAGTACTAATTGCCATCCTAGAAAAACGCTGCAAACGATACTACACACACCCAAGTCATCGAAAATGCCGAACATGGGGAAAATAGGGGAAACAGTGGGTGTAGCGGGTCCCGGACCCATTCCAATCGATTCAGAGTTCAAAATTCAGTGATGATTCTATGGAAGATGAATTAGTGTGTTTGAAATGGTGAAATGCTCTAAACACAGATAATTGAACAAGGCTTTGACACTAGTATCTACAACACATTTTTGCGAAATATGTCAAATGTGTAACCTCTGGACTTGATATTCGCTTTTGCCTCAGATCTGTGTGGCTTCAAAGCAGTGCTTGTTGTTGGATACCCTTCTTTGCCTTGGACATGCCTCATTGGTTGACATGACTTCCAGATCCCTGTGATTGTACTCTGTGCATCTGTGTAATTGAGAAATTTTTTGAATTTGAAAGGCAGTAACCACCTAAACCATTACCTTTTCAGGTTGTAGCAGGCCGAGACCAAGACAGATTATGTTTTGCGGTTGCTGCTGCTCTTGAGGAAACCTGTGGTGGATGGGTCCCTCCGGAATGAATCCATCTTCACCTACGCATGAGTTCATCATTGAAGCAAGCAACAGGTTGTTACTGTGCAAGTGACACTTGTGAAGATTCACTCCACCAATTGTACTGATGGCGAAATCCTTGTTTACCAGCATCAAAAATATGTAGGTAAATAACCTAATTAATCCATTTGGAAATAACGTCGTGATTCAAAAACAGAAACCCAACGCTAGGAAGCAATCCTCATTACGCCTTCATTATTCCTGCTAAAATAAGTGTTAAATGTTGTTCTATGAAGTCCTTGTATGAACCTACGATAGTTCCGTAATAAATTTCCTCATTATCGAGTTTATTAAATATATGTAATGTTATTGCGGTTGAGTTGCACTCAGGTTGCATTCCTTGGGAAGAGACTAACTGACTGAATTATTTATTAATCCACAAATCCTGCATTTGAGGGCATAATAATATGGCGGCTTAATCTTACAGGAGTGTAGAAATCTCTAAAAATTCCCTTTGCCATGTTGGGCTTCACATGAATGAAAAATAAAAATGTAACTTCTCGTTAAAACAAACAAGAATAACAACATAAGTGCTCTAAATTACATAGGTTTTAGCTCTATTAAACTGTTTTCTACTGATCATTTCACCCTTTATTTTTATCCTTCTGGCAACATTTGAGAAACATGCGATGGGGATTATCCCTACAAGGCTATTTCAATGAGAAAAACGCTGCAAATTCATTCACAGGGGTTCGTTACTCCTCGGACCAGCAGCATGGAGACTCATTTGGATCGATTCAGCATCCACAATTAATCGGAAAATGGTACCCCACACGCCCAGGTATCAGAAATCTCGGAACCCCACTTTCAGAATAGGTAGATAGGTACTCATTTTGACCCATGACCTCTTCCGGTGGACGCCAATCGTTCCGGGACTCGTCTCATTGGACTCAGCGTCCAATATTTAGCCAAAATAAACGCGGTATTCCGTATTTTTTGTTCAAGATCTACATGTTTTAAGTTTTTAAGTCGTAGTATTTAGTCACCGTACCGCCAATTAGTTATTGGTCGAGTCGTCGCAGATCCTTTGCCCATCCTGACAGCTATTTATTGAAGGTAATTTTTGTTTTTCCTTATTTGTGATGATTCTTACGGGCTTCTCGGCTGGGACTGGACTATTAGACAAGGTTACTATAACGCGTCCCCTGCTTGCTTAGGACATTATCTCCGGTCCACCAATTTCAGCATAAAATTACCCAATTTTGCATCCCAATCAGATGCGTGGGAAGGTCGCTTCCCATTATTTGCCTGGTATAATCAATTTGTGCATTTTATTGTTCTTTTGTGTCTGCGGGACGAAAGGGTGGTTCTAATTTATTGATTAGGCGTTCGTATTCAATTTTTTTGAAATGATCCACCGTAAAGTTACTAATGGTCGGCAAGGTAGTCAGATACTCAACACTCAACTCTCCTTTTGTGTCAACTACATCCTTCGGAATACCTGCTAGGCGTGTAGGGTATCATTTTCCACAATGTTTGGGTGCTGAATCCATTGGGATGTGTTATTTGAAACTTGATTCTTGGGATTTTGAGAAAACTATGCACGTGAGGTATTATTTTCTACTACATTTTTGTCGCTGAATCCATTTTGACGGGTACCGGACTGATTAAGGAAGTGTGCATGGGTCAAATGGGTACCTATCTGCCCATTTCAAAGGAGTGTTTTCAAGATTCTTGGGTACCAAGGCGTGTGGGGTATCATATCCCTCTGAATGTTGGCCGCTGAATCGATCGAAATAAGTCCGGGACACTCCGCACTCATAGTTTTACCCATGCTCCTGGAGCAAGGAATAACCAACCCCTATGAAAGAATTTGCTGCATTTTTGGTTGTTTATTCCTTGAATAATCAATCTATGTTTTATTATTATGGTCAAGGAGAAATCCTCTACTATATGCTATTTGAGACCGGGTTTCAGCTAAATACCTGTTATGTAAAATGCAATATAGTGGCGTACAACTTAGGACTTTTGAAGTTTCAAGGGGAAATGTCAGACTTACTGTGACCGGTGACTGGGCAGTCCCAAGAAAACGTACCCATGTTTCTAAGTTCGCTATTTTTTGCTCGCATTTTCTAATTTTAACAGTTTGCAGTCGACTGGGATGAACAAGGAAACGAAATACCGCTGGTGCAGTTAACCTGCAGCGTTTATTGTCTTGCCAACGTTAACGAAGCATTTCTTAATTCTAGGTTTTAAGTAATTGCAATTTCTGTTTAGCTATGAATTGTTTGCCAGCACCAAGATTGACTTTACTTGTCACTCGGCCGGCTTCAGTGCAAATGTAGTCAGTCCACTCGTTTGGTAGCAGATCATCGAACGACTTGATCACTTCTGACCAGGGATTCCATACCACCAGATCAGGTAGCCCTGTCTTTACTAGAAGTAGATTTCTACCCCCTACAACGCCAGTTATCGTATGTTCGTCTGGCGTAGCCTCGTATACGGAGTCCGTAAAGCCGTTGATAACCAATGGGTCTCGAGTTTCGTTGAATTCCGCAAATCCTTTCGTTTTGTCGTGATATTTGAGACCTTTCAGTCCAGTAATGGAAATGTTGCGGACGTCTGGCACTCGTATAAAGGTGTGGTAGAGGACTTCAAAATCGAAGTCAGAGGAAGTCGAAGGGTTAGAGATGGTGAGAGATGAGATGAGCGCGAGAGGTTCGAGCCTGACTTCATATTTCAGACCAAAAGTGTGGTTCCACCAGCCACGAGTGGTTTCGGTGTCTTTCAACTCAAATTCTACTCTCCCGTCGTCAACCTGCAGAAATCACAATAATACTAAGATTAAGAGCTCGTTATGTCGGTGATATGGTTTGCTCTAGTAAAAATCACACTTAGCTCAAAAAATGAAGATAAAATTAATAACAAATTGAGAAAACCATTCTACACAAATACCTTGCTGATGTTCCAGCGCGATATCCTCGCAAATCCGTGAAATGGGCGTGACTGCCCCCAATCAGCAAATTTGGGGAACACTATTGGGACTCCGCCCATGATGTGAGACGATCCTGAGGAGAAACGTTTGTGTTTTATGGCAATAGGGACAACGTTTTACATAATGTTCGACATAAATGATCATCGTATATGATTTCGTTGAAGCTTCCTCCCACCCAGCCAACTTTAGTATGTTTTCTTGAAATGTGGTCCGATGAATACTGCTGGATCAAGTGCTATATACTCAGCAAAAGAGATGTTGTTTGCTACCCTTTGCCGCCCATGCATAGTGGATTTGCAAAATGCAACTGATCCTACTCCAGATTCACTCATACATGCACTCATCCCACTCCAGAGGCAACCATGCCTGGTCCGGAGTGGAATACATCAACTCTTGGGGATCTTCAGTCCCCGAACTGTCCATGTTAAGAGTGGGCGCTCTCCCAGCCATCCACGCCGATACGACGGTGTACCGGCACATGCGGACGGCTGCCCGATTAAGAGTTACAGCATTTTTGACGCAAGTGGAACCACACTAGATCGTCAACAGAGGCTGACACCCTCAGAGCCGGAGCCGCAGTAGGTGCATTCCAATACATGGGTCCAATGCCATAAAGACATCTTCGCCAAACATGGCCACCACCGCATGTCCTTGCCTCTCCTAGTAAAGGGTTGTTCTTGGCGAAGCTGTTTTCAGCTTTCAAGGAGTCACTTCCGGGCCATAGAGCCGTTTTACGGGACGACACTCCCCGGCTTGCTAGAGAGTTTACCTAGTAACTGATGACATCCCAACATCAAGGAAGAGAGTCGGTTTTTTCCGTCAGTCCAGACTCGCGGGTTTAGCTTAAGGCCCAAAACCCGCAGTTTCGTTGCCTGGCGTCGCCCACAAACATGCGGTTCTCGCCTGCTGCAAAAACCTGCCAAATGTTTAGAACTGTACGTGAGTGGAGGAACCCATGGTTTTTGATACCCAAAACCCGCGAACTGTTTAAAAACCCGCGGATCCACGACTGTTGAACATGTTCGACGGGTCTGAGGGCAAAGCAACAGGTTTTGAGGTTCAAAACTGGAGGTTAACTAACTCCACCGACATACAGGTTCGGCAGGTTCCCAAACAATCCCCGAAACCCGTTGGAAAAACCACTTGTTTATGGCAGGCTAATCACTACTTTATAATCCTAGGCCATCCTTCGCGAAATGGTTAACTGTCTGCAGTTACGCCATGAAACAGACTGTGTATAAAAGGGTCGTTCCTAAAGAGATCTTTCATTTGTACTGAAGGTTCCATCCCGTACCGGTCAACTCCAGAGAAATAGAGACTCACAGGAGGAAGATCTTGAGCTGCCCCTGCTCTCTCCTTCCTGACTATCTTTGTGGCTCCAGAAAAGCAACATTCACTGAACATGAGATGGATTCTTTAAACTATGCTATAAAATATTACCGTCTAATTTCGATGCTCCACTGACAAATAACTGTTCTTGTCCGTCGACCTTCCACGATGTAATGGTGGCTCCATGAAGATTCACAATTGCTTCAGCGCCATCCTTCTTGATGAGAACTTCGTTATCTGATGCACTTTGGGCACACCAACTCGCTAAAAGTAAACAAAACGATAAATGGACGAAATACTTAATATTTCAAAAATATTGTTATTCCCGAAATTGGGCTTCAGGTTAAATCAAGTAGGTTTTTAGGACTAAATCGTCAGGTGGGAAATAAAAATGATGGGTGCCAAAATGCTTGTTAAATTCGCACCACCCACTCAGGAAACCAATCAGGTCGTTAGCTTTTGAATGTTTTGCAAGAATTTTCATTTTTCTGGATATTTGACTCCCCCAGAAACAAACCGACGAATTGGCGTATTTTGCATTCATTTGAGGTTATAGGTAGAGCCGGTGTGACGTCACTACCGCTCTGCCGCTGATCAAAATCTGACACAAAGTTCTGCTCAGAAAGAACGAATTGTAAACACGTTAACGAATTCATACAGGTCGAGGGTACACGAGACATATCGGTGTCTTTTATATTATTGGCCGTGGCTGCATTATTGGAGTATGTACAAGTTTGTACATGATTTTTATCACACTGTTGAAAAAAGTGAATCAACCAATTAATATTAACACAAATTCAAATATAAATTTGTAATAATTAGAATGAGGTCTTACGCGATATAAACGCGAGGAAAACCCACAGCACCAAAGTCTTCATTACAATCGAAACCGCTAGGAGTGAAATTGCTCGAATAAGGGCAGAATGACGAGCAGGCGTTCACGTTCAGAGGATGGTGAAGCAGTACACTGGGAAGCTGCAAGGAATAATGGAAAGACGTAGCTAAGTAGTGGGGTCTTCAAGGCTGGTCACGGAGTATCTGACACCGATCTTGTCCTGTAATTCTTGTATAACGAGTTTCCGGTTCAACGTCCGCGAATTTCTGGGTCAAGTCGTTCTCCCAAAATCAAGAGGCGGAACGATCATTTCATTACGCCGATTGTGGTTTTGATGATTTGAGAACTTAAGTACTACAACGCTTTTTGAAAATAATCACAATTCTCTTGGTTTTATCCTCCGAAATCGAGTTTCGTTGGCTCGAATTATTAAGTTAATCCAACTCCAATGTGTTATATCCTGTTCCAAGGTTACAAACTTGGGCAAAACACATGAAATAGTTGGCGCAGTACTCGAAATTTTTGTTATTTACAGATTCTTACTGTTTAAAGGATAATCTTGTTGGTATTTCTAGTTCCTGTAGTTCCAATTATATTCGGTGATAGTGTGGATCGAGTTAACAATTTGGTGTTCGGGAAGAGTTGAATTCGTATCTCACTGACAAGATTATAAACGTACTCTCGCAGAACCTAACTGAATTCGTGTGATGAGAATTCTCTGAAGAACGAAAAAGGTTAGATTCGTTCTGTAAATTTTAACGTTTATCGTATTACTCAACCACCACGTATTGTAATGTAAATTTTCCTTGCAGAATGACGGATTTCATGCAAATCAGGCACGGAATTTTATTTATTTTCGTTACAGAAAGTCACCAGAAATAAGCAAGATCAATGTTATCACTAAGAAGTAGACGAGCTCTCAGAGAAACATGTTTTGAGCGTAATGACGATCGACTCAGAGATACCCAGAGTTCGCGTGCCAAAAATGTAACTCGCTATACTGAAAAAAGCCTTTTGGTCCTCAAAAACTATGTTTACGTCGAGAAAAATCAAAGTGACTGTCCATCGAACAGCGCCTCACGCGGTGAAATGTCTGACGATCAACAGCAGCAAGATTCTTGCGAAGCTGAACAACGCGTGAGCAAAAGAGAAAATAAATTATTGACAATGAGAAGAGCGAAGCCAAAGTCTTGGATGCCCAATGGTGGTGGGATCAAACCCTACAATTCTCCCGAAGTTCAGATGAAAGCTTTTGTGCCAGTTGAGGAGTGCATCATAGACGTTAAAGCTGTAAAGCCAAAAGTTGACACTTGGTTTAAGCCTAGAAACCGAGCTATTTTGCAGCAGCCAGCTCTCATCAAAAGGAATTTAACGAAAAATGACCAGTCGAAGAGCACGCTCACCAATGATCAATCTGACTCTGAGAGATATCGCGGCTCTGTTGATGTTATTTCGAAAGATAGCACGGTGAAGAATTTGGCTTCGTTCTGGGATGACCAGCTGAAAAAGCGACCCTTCACTATTGCCGAACCTCCGAAAACAGCGAAGATCGTAGATCGTGATGCCGAGTGTCTACCACCGAATAAAACTAAATCCTTGGGTTCGGACGGCGTCGTTCAGGAGCACACCCTCGTCCCTTCCAAGTTGTTATTGAGCAGAAGGAAATTGTCATCTCTGGAAGATGTAGTGAGCATGGCTAGAAATGATAATTTTCGAGAAATTTGCGGTGATGGCCCTCTGATTAGCCGCTCATCTGAGGTCCTACAAATTGATACGTTACCGCGAGTAAGTCGACGTGTATTTAAAACGACAAGGATTAGAAATGTTCACATCAATGTTCATATTTCTGCTCGAAGGAACTGAAAAAATTTTGAACACCCTAGCAACACTGTCCAGCAAGGGTCTTTGCCTTTCGAATAATTCGGGGATGAATTATGAAGAGTAAAACTAATTTTCTCTAAAAAAATCTTCAGGGATGCGTTTTCCCATCATTTTTGGTTGTAGCATGTTGGTGTTTAGTTGGTTATCTAAATATTTCACGGGCAGTCCTTTTCATTGACCTCTCATTTAAGCGTGAAGACACCCCCCCCCCCCCCCTCATCCTCATCAACAGTTGCCTACCTAGACTTGGGGTGACTGTGTGACTGTTTTCGCCTTCCTCTCCACTTTGCTTGCTATCCTGCTGCTCTTCGTTCTTGGGGGAAGGATAATCCTTGCGAAGCATATTACTAATAGACCTCCCTTTCAATCTTGCCGAAGGTGGGTACCTCTTTCAGGTTTTATGGTAATCGTGCACAGTTGGGCATTGCGTGTAGGATTGCAATATAGCCAACAACTTGATCTTGAGCGCACTGATAGTTTGATCAAATTGTTCAGAATCATTGTACTGTTCTTGGGACTTGAGTGTAAGAGAATTAAAGAAAATAGGCTCTTTTATATTTTAATGTATTAGTAGAAGAAGAAAGACCTTTTTTTAATGCTTGAAAAATGTTTGGTCGCAACATTGCAGGCGCATCTGGCGAAGAAAAAAGCTTCGTCTCGCCGAAATGTTGCAGAACAGAAACGTTCTCGCTCGCACCCTCTGAGAACTCGAGGTCGTCTCTACCGGCACCCAACATTTGTTGTAAAACTTCATACGAGGTGGATGTTGACTCTCAAGGTTGGATTTTATTCCAAACAGCACCTGAATAGTTTATACCGCTCGGTGTGAAAACTATATACTGTTCATTCTTATTCAAACTTGAATGTCTCCATAAAACCTATAAGGTATCGCCAATTTGGCTATTACATTCGAAAGCGGTTATTCCCCTTCCAGCACCTTTTTTGGACATGCAGTTATTGCAGAAGTATTCTCAGGAAAACGCTGAAACCAAAAAAATGTGACTTAAGCAGAAAGAATTGAATCGTTTATTTCAAAAACCCCCTAACTGACATTTTTTCTTAATTTCAGTTTTAACCACAAATGATATCTAAAAACTGAGATACACCGTTTAGTGCAAAAACCCCCTAAATCTAGCATCTCCAATGCTACTAAACCAAGCCAAGTATTATACATTTAGTGCAAAAACCCCTCAACTGCTAACAGTTGAGGGATTTTTGCACTAAACTGGGGGAAATTTTATTTTGTAAGAATTGTTATTTTGTGAAAAAATCCGGTAAAACCAATACTTGAACATAAAAAATTTATAATATATTTAAAGTGTCCTACATTCATTGTTTTGGAGAGCTAAAAAACAATAAAATATTCAATATAAGACACTAATAACACTTTTTTGTTGCAAAAAACCCCTAAGTCTTACATTTATTGCAAAAAGCCCTTAAGTATAAAATTTTTATAAATTTTCTATTTATTTGTGTTTAATCGTATTTACTCAAAAATTAAGTCAGCAATGTATCTACATAAAATACGTTAAAAAATAAAATATAATGCAATTACTATTTATTTTGTTTAAGTTACACGGTTTTTTGTTAATACTGTAAAATTAAAAAAATGACAGTTAGGGGGTTTTTGAAATAAACGATTCAATTGTAGATTTTCTATTAAAACCAGAAAAATATCTCGGGGACGGATAAAAATGAAAAAAAAAAATTGTTAGCGGCGGTTCTTCATATTCAGAATAATTTCGCCCATACCTATCAATTATTCTCATTGGAACACTCTTATGTACTTTCAATCACACCTTGTGGGAAACGCCCACCTAAGTGACGAATTGAAGCAGTTAAGATTTCACTGGATGACAGTTAGCCGTGATAAGTTTTATTTCTTCTCAGGTTTTAACATTGACGTTCAAGCCTTTGATGAAAAAATTGAAACAAGAGGAAATTGAACGAAAAATCACGAGGTAAATTCAAGTTATTAGGTTCCCTCGTAATTATACTGTAACGGTTCTGTCCCCGGGTGTCCATACTTGCTAAATACATTCCTCCAGTTGCTTCGGCACATATAACTCTTTCAGGTTCGACTCATTTGAAATATTGACCGATCGAAGTAAGTTGGACACTGCGAATCTCCATAACGCCGATGAAAACCCATTCTCGTCATCGATTGGAGTCTCCATTGGAAACGGCGGATTTCCAGTGACTGATGGTGCTGGGGACCATTGTAAAATCGATTCGCACGTCAAACATCCCAATCCGACAGGTTTCGTTCACAGCATCTTACGTATTGATTGATGAGTAAGGTGGATGATAAATTTCACGCAGTTTACTGTATTCTCATCTCGAATTTAGCAGGAGAGCAACCAAGTCGGACAAAATTGGCGACCGTACCTCTTATGGACGACTTTACAACAATTAACGAGGAATCAAAAACTCGCTGGAAATTCATCACAGAAATACAACCAACAGGAGTTCGGATCTCATTTTATTTGGAATACCAAATGGTGTTTTCATTCGTCGTGGTATTATCAACGCTGTTATTGACAGTTTTGATTATCAAATGGCTGCAGAAAATGTATACACTTTGACATGTACGTTGGTGTTTCTCTATAGTTCGTAATCGTGAGTACCCCCTTGTTTCTGGTGCAGAAGCCCCTGCTGTTGGGAGGCGGAAGCCCGCAGAACACAAAAGTGTTGCGGAACCCGACGTAATACAGCGCCGTATACGGCGGGTACTGCAGGGCGGGCCGCGTCGGGCGCCGTGAACTCACCATGATTAGTCCAGGTTTTATGGATTATGGCGGTCCTTCGTATTTGGGGTGCTAGAAATCAATAAACCAATCTACTAGATCAAGACATTTCAAATTGAAAGTGGTAGAAAAATAAGATTTCTTCAACTCAGAGGAGCGTATCAATATGAGTGGGTTTTCTCAACTCAGTAGAGAAAATCCAGATGTATTCTGTTCAGCCAATAGAGTTCACTGAAAATGGATAATAGTTTTTAACTTGACCAAAATCTTCGAATCGGAGCAATCCATACCCTGATAAGTACCTCCTGGTTATCTCCCATTCACACCTTTGCCTAGAACAATCCAGCAAGCCACTGGTTTCTTTATTGTCTCGTATTTAAATCTGTGCTGGATAAAACGTAGCAAACTTTCACAGAGAGAAATCAGAACTTTCAGGCCCCTCCAGAGCCGAGTTGAATAGAAGAACTAAATAGTAAGAACATAAAGTAAAGAAAAATTATAAAGAAGTATCCCGTAAATACTCGCGACCAATCTGAATCAATTAATCATCCAGAATATTGTATGAATATGTCGATTGGGTATTTTGGGTACTGATGTAGGGAATAAAATTGACGAGTCAACCGTATCATATCATATCAGGTGGCGGTCACAGGTCTAGAGAGTTAATATATGAAAAATTCCAGCTTTTTTGGTGCATTACCTTGAGAGTAGGGAGGTTTTCATGTATTGTTGTGGCAGGACAATAAACGTTTTCAATTGTCATTCCGCTTTTCTTCTTCACTGGATTCCAGTCCCCGCTATAAAATCATTCTGTGTTGAAGTTGACAGACTTCACATAGTGGCATCCCTTGTGGGGAACTGGGAATCAGTTTGTGGTGAATTCTAACGTTGTTTAATTGTTCCGTACCGCAAAAAATGTATGCTGAAAACTTGAAGAAGGATTTTGAAATATTGAAGAAAGAAAGCACGCAGGTTCAACGAGCTGAGCCCAATTTTCTGACAAATCCGCACGGTTGAAGAAGAACGAAGAAATGTCGAAAGTGACCTACGCTGTGCTTTGTCTGAAAGTCAACCCAGGATCTGTCAACTTATCCAGAACATGCAAGCGCACCCATCTCACTAAATTACATTTTATGTTTTGTTTTTGTAAGTTGGTAGGCCTATCGTTTCACCTTCCTTAAATTGAAAATGTATCTGTGTTAATATGTTAAATTTTGTATCAGTAATTATATTCGTTTTTCATGTAATACTTGCTTTAATTTTCACCATACGTACAATTATTGACACTTTCCATTCTGCGTTACCGGATTCAACAGTGAACAAAAATCTACCTACTCACCGTATCAAGTAGGCACATATTTGTACATTTAGGAGTTGGTATGTACGGCACCGTGGAAATAGGGTATTGCAAAATGGGAAGCTGATATGTGTAGGGGGGCTTGGAGGGTCTCCAAGTAACCAGAGGGGGGCGTGGGACAAAAAAGTTTGAGAACCCCTGCTCTAGGGCATCCTCTTCGGTGGTAAAGAAAACGTCGTCATTGAAACAGCTGAAGCGGTCATGAAGCAAAAAATCATTCTTTACTGCCTCCTAATAACTGGGTTGTATTGGTAGTTATTTGCAAACATTTTCTGAGCTACCGTTTAGAGTAGACGAACAACTGGCTCCGTCTCCCTGTAAAGGAGGATTTACATTCTGACGTGCAGCTCAATACGTCATCTCGCACGATCAACTGTTGATGTAAGTCACCAATGAATCACTGAACTATTAGTTTTTTGCTCGGACGCAAGGCCGCTAGATGGCTGGCGAATCACCAATGTGGGAGCGTCGCCTCCGAATTAGCGTCAATTGCGGGTATATTGTACCTTCGTCGACGGGAAATTAATTGATCTGATTTTCAAGGATTATGACCTTGAGGGGTACTAAGAGGTAGGTACTGGCATTCCGCATTCCAATAACTCTCGTGCGCCAGTCGGCGCGTCGCTATCGGGAAGGGCTTGTCAAGCGTTGAACTTGTGAACTGACGTAAGGTCAAGGAAAGAGCAAGCGACAAGAGCATAGCATTGTAAATAGACTTCCGTCTCGGGTCCTCTTTCTGTTGAAACTCTACATTTATTCCGTGATCAAATCAAAATTTTGCGGCAATGCATTGTGTGTATGCAAATATACGATTGATGGGTATATATTATACACTCATATTCTATCCTAACCATCTTTGAATACAAATTCCGAAAAAGTACTTTATTTTCAAAAGCAATGTGGTATTTATTCAAGAATTCAGTGACGCTCAGATGTCACGCTCGCAGTACTTTCACTCGCTAGGGCGCGTTGAGATCGCCTGTTTTGAGAGGGTACCTTTTGAACCTTCAAGTTTACGACTGGAAAGAACAATATTATAGTACTTGCCTGATAATAAAATATTTCAAGGCTCAAATGACATTTCGCGAAGGTGGTTGAAGGTGTGGGTGGTAATATCAAAATGACTTTACACCAAAACTGGGTTGTGAACTTAATTGAATTTGGTAAGTAACTGAACACAAGAAAAGAGGAAACATGAGTATTCTGAACAAAACTGATAGCGAGTGAGTGAGTTGTGTTTCATCAATGGTTGCAACGCAGCAAAGAGTTTTCAGTTACAGCAGAGCCCTGGTGAGAGGCTGTCGGAGCTAGCGCATTCTGCGCGCCAGGACCTATGGTCGCCATACCACTGAATTTTCAAGAATGGAATTTTCAAGTCCCTTAGGGCTGTTGGGAAGGGAACACGTCTGTCATTTCGAGTAGTTGGAGCACCAAATGGAATCTGTTGAGTCTGCATTTGAGCGCTGTGTTAGCTGGTTCTCGTCTGGGGACTTTGAAGAGGACTTGAAAGGCAGTGTGGTGGAGTGTAGGTCTTCCTGCAGCATGAAGACTGGTTTTAGTCTGTCTCAAGAGACAGTGACGTGGAATTGTCCAACAAGAATGTCTAAGTTTTTTGGGGTTCCGCGCATTATTCCATGTGGTTCAGTGTATGGGCGACGTAGGCTAGGTCGTATACCATTATAACGAGAGAAGACATTTCCAGAGCTGGGTTGGCAAAAGGTTTGTCCCAAAATTTTCGTTTGTTTGGCCGATGTTTAGCAAATTATTTCTCGCAATTTGCAGGCATAGTCAGCTGAGGGTGAACAACGCCTCAAGGGTAGTCGGATTGTGTGTACCCTCCTCCCAATATTGCTGCCCAATTATATTTTTGAAACCTGCGGAGGAGGTTGTTTATAACCACCCACGTTATGACGTCAGACCCGATTC
Organism: Cyrtorhinus lividipennis; assembly: GCA_019603395.1. NCBI lineage: Eukaryota > Metazoa > Arthropoda > Insecta > Hemiptera > Miridae > Cyrtorhinus > Cyrtorhinus lividipennis. The sequence continues at coordinate 14,363,989 of CM034003.1, read as the reverse complement.
CTACTCCGATCAGTTACTTGCGGATCTCCAAATTTGAAACGCTTGATCTAATAAAATTCTCTAAATTTGCTGAGTGTGTCTGACAGTTTAAATCACAAAGATGCTATTCCTTAGTGATCTCCTTCTGAGAGTTTTTGTATTCACAGCAACGACAGCCCTCGTTGAGCATTTTCCTTTCAAGATTTCCTTTAATTTTGGTTACTCAATTCCAATATTTGATTAAATTATAGTGGAGATGCCAGAGATGTATATTTTGCCGGGTGAGGTTGAGAGATGCTATCGGGAGCCTGCCATCTTTTCGCTGCCTTTGAGGTGTCGTTACTACTGCCATCAGGGACTATCGTTTTTGTAAAGAAATAATTTAAGAATTATTTAATTGTGTTTTAAATAACTACCTGCACGCCCTGATTGTCAACGACCCCAATCTAAGGAATTCTTCTATGTAATCCGAATCGCTTGGAGATATGTCTGTTCACTGTGTACGTAGTTCATATAATTCCTTAGGTATCTATACCTCATAAAATGACCCTCTAGTAGAACTGTATGAACTAAGCTAGGCTGAGAAATGTAATGGTGAAGGGAACGCCAATGCTACCGGGAAGTGGACACATTGATCCCGGATTTGGTAACGTTCGTGAGATTTTTCTCCATATCTCATCGGGCACCCCTCATCCTTCAAAAGTTTGATGGAGAGAGCTCGAGTCGATTCTCACAGATTTCTACGAATCTCTCACGCCTGAGCCTAAAGATCCCGGAGGAAGAAATGTGCGTATAGTTGGTAATCTGGCTTGCAGACAAACTCTTTTGAGCAAAAATTGATCGGCAGATTCTAGCGAAATATATCCTAGCTTGTATCTGGATGAGGGTGGATGAGTCAATGAAAAGTGACGGCCTCCGAATTGGGTGTGCCATCTCGTCGGCCTCTACTCAAGAAACCCTGGGCTGCCTGACATAAGCCATTATTCTCGGGCTTTTACATCATCTACCACCTATCTCATTTCCATCGGCTGGAGACTACACTACCCCATACCCCCCTTGAACTAATTTTATTGGTATCCAACCTCTCAAGCGGTGACATCATGCTGTTAAGTGACCTTTGCTTTTTTTTTGTTTTTAGCTTCCATGAGCATAAAGCTGCTTTTCTTTGTTTTTATAATGAATATTTAATCTAAAAAAGTGACGTTTTGGTCATAAAAATGAGCTATTCTCTGATAAATATTCTGGAATATTCGTAAGCGTTCCTCTCCACCCGTACATTCCCGAGTCGAAACGCTCCACAAGCCAGCAATATCAAGTTAAATAAATTCTCGTAGTAACAACAAAATGTATGCTGTTCATTAATAGTTACTGCTAGCTATGGTAATTAGGGTGCAGCATGAGTGGACTTTGGTAGCTAACTCCATGGGGTTTGAATCATGACACACTGAAGATTCTACCAATTCAACATTCCGATTCGTCGGCGCATGTCGGTACGCTGGGAACCCGAATAGTTCATCGTGAACTGCTTACCAAATAGCCACCATGTGAACGACCAACGCTAGCTGAACGGTAATGTTTTCTGGATGATATAACGGACTTGGAATTATCATACGGTCCGCGGGTTGTCCTGATGATGAAGGCGATATTGATTGAAGACTACAGAGTGTCCACCCTTGGGTAACGACGAAGTTTAAGGGTTTATCAAACGCAATTGCTGCGATAAATCTATAGTATTATAGTATATAGTATTCGTTGGGCGGAAAATTCGTGAAAGATCAACACAAAATTTCAGAACCATTGCAAGATTTCAGAACCATTCAAGTGGTTAATAGCACATCGACTTCGATTCGTCTAACTGCCTACGATCCAAGATTGAGGGGTTCGTCAATTTTGGTGAGGTATAGGTATCTAATTATTACCGTCTATCGTTTACCACCCGACAATCAACCGGACCTGGCCGATAATGTCGGTCTTGTGGGACCTCGAACTCGACGTTGCAACACCCGTTCGAAAAGCCCCGAAAGTGAACAGAGAACCGACGTGCCCGTTGTTGAAGAGCAATTTGTGATGAAATGTTTTTTGAAATGTGTTTCACATGCCGTCCCAATAATGTCCTACAAATCTAAGAATATCAATTCATTCACTTTAGGAATACTCTCCTCTATAAAACGGAACCATTGCGGAACAATTTACAGCACGCGTTCATCGTTTTCATGATAACCTGTAGTCCGGTTTGAAATAACTATTTTCTCCGACAATTACACGACTATAATGCTATAGTTTTTCAAGTGCTCCGAAACCTGATAAATTGGACAGCGGTGACGGGCTCTTCGGGCCTCCTTAGTTGCTGACATTGGCACAGTGGCCTGGATTCCATTTGATATGACTAACATAGCTAGATCTGAGTTGACTCGTCGATAGTTCGAAGGTGGATTACTGAGAAAGCGTAGAAAGACCAAAAAGGAATGATGACCTATATTTTAGTTCTATTTCAACACATACATTACCCTCTTCAGTTGCTCTTTTGGTGGAAGATGTTAACGCAATTATAAATCGAAGGAATTCGCCCAGTTTTGGTGGCTGATTAATCGAATAATTAATCCATGTTTTCATGCAGACAGTCAATTTCTCTGATTAGCCCAACAATTTTTTCTGGGCGTTTCAAGGAGTCTAGATCAAAATAAGAAAATGGTCGTCCACCGTCCACGCCGTTTTTGGTAGTAGACAATTTTTTAAAAATCTTTTTAAAATTTTTTTAAAAATTCTGGTCAGGGACCTCTTTATGGCTCTAGTTAGTTCTCAAAACTTTTCAGCCCGATCGGACCGAATTTGGGGGAGGAGGAGGGCGGAGTAGTTGTCAAAATGTTTTTTTCGAAATATGGATTTTTGTGATTTTCGGCGATTTAGGTGTTTGGGATATCATTTTCCACTAAATTTTGGGCGCTGAATCGATTGGAATGATCTCCATGCTCCTAGTTCGAGGAATAACCAACCCCTGTGAATGCATTTGCAGCGTTTTCCATGATATTTGGGGATTTCATTCTCGTAAAAGAAGCAACAACTTTCAAAAATCGGGCGGAAGAGTTCACGCTTCGGTTGGGATGAAACTGAATTCTACCCAACGTTGTCGTATCCACTAATGAAAGTATAAAACATCGCTCATTTCACTCGACCCGTCAGTTCGTTGAGTCCTGACAAGGGGTTTCACTGATCATTAAAACATTGCGCTTCGTTGCTTACTCGGCGTCCGCCGATGAAAAATCGTTTCGAAGACGCTGAAAACAAACGGCACAAGAGTGAAATCATGAGATTCTCATCGGCTCGTATCTCTCCGCTCGGAACATTTACATTGACGCGAATGACATGTTTGTGCCGTAATCGAAGGCCGGGTATGGGTGAAGTTAGGCATTTTGTAATTAGGTCGTTACTTTCATAAAAAAAGTAAAATAAATCATCCAAAATAACAGTTGAATTAAAAAAAAGTGAAATGCCAATATAATAACCCTGGAAATCTAGCAACTAATACTGCCGAGTTGATTTTCACCTTCACTATGAATAAAATTTAGAGCAAATTTGGCTGCTCATAACGTGTTCAAATGGCCACAGGAAGCATAAAATTATGAGTGATTGAGTTTACAGTGAATCTATTAGCTTATTGGTCTACTACCCTATCGATTGTATTATTTTAGAGACGAACCTGGGAACTTGCTCGCGCTCTGTCTACAAGAGCATTTTGTAAATTAATTGGCTCACGGGCTCTGGTGGGTGTTTTTACGTCTGCTGGTTACAAACAAGTAATTTCATTTGTGGTAGTATTACAGTGTGAAATCTGTTTCAGTGCATTTCTTATTATTAGCCACCTCTCTCATCTTTTCATGAGTAGCAAGGGCCTGTGTCTGTATCACCCTGGGGAATCTGGTTTGAAATGAAGGGGATCATGGAAGACGAGCTTCCTCAGATCGAGAGAAGACTTCAAAAATTGCGAACACCCTGATGTTTACTGAAATTTATGCCGACTCCGTATGAGAACAACACCGAGCACCTTCGAGCTAATTTAAATTAAAGTAAACTGAACTCATCCTGAGCTGAGCCCAAGTTCGCTTTAATAAATTAAGCTCATTGTGGGTAAATCGAGGTTTTGTCAAGCAACCCACCGTCTAACGTATTTTTGATCTGAAAAAATGCATATTCATTCAGTTCATGAGATTTTGTATAAAAGACCATTATGGATAAAACTAGTGTATCAATATAAAATAGAAATAAAACCCCTAAATTTCAAATTGTCTATGCAGTTGCGAGTGAATGGTTTTAGGAGAGCATGTGCAGTTTAAATTGGTTGAAGATGCTCACACGTGGACAAGGCGTACAAAAACATCGAGAGGAACTCGTCAAGTGACGGAGTACAATGATCAAGAAGGATAGAAGAGGTAGCGAAGAAAATGATCCTCGGAGGTACAATAGCGCGGGGGCAGCCAGGAGAGGGAAGCACACGCAGAGGAGTCTGTAGACAGACCGCGCTTCACCTCTCGGCTGCCACGTGAGAATTATTTTTATTCAATCGCTGATTGCTCAAAAAATGAATACGTTAACTTAAGATTGATAATCATCACCTTTCAATGAGTATAATTTAGGCAGTGGAGGAGAATCGTGAGCTGTGGTCGAGGTGCAAGCGCGGTCTGTCTCAACTCTCCTGCTCCTGGGTTGGGGTTGCGCCCTCCAACGCGCCCCTCAGTTCAACAGTGGCCGCGATACGTTATCCGTCTCGTGACACAAACTTCCCTCGAGAGTCGTATCCTGTCACATGGAGTGTCGGACCTGACAGTGATCTGTGTATCTTCCCTGTTTCCTTCCTCGGGTGTATCACCGCGACGAGAATCGTGGCTTCCGTTGAAAAAATTTACGGTCAACTCTCAGTGGTCATTTTTCGTGGATTACGTTGTTAGTTCGGGTTTTTAAGTGATTTTTTGGCGAAACAGGAGCATCAGCCGTCAGGATGATGTCTTTATACAGGACCATCAAAGGAGGAACGCACAAGCGGACCCGGGATCGAAGGTAAAGCAAACTACTTCAAATTTCAGAATTCACCAATTAGCTAGAAGCTATGCTCATAGCTCGTCTTACCACTTGGTATGTAAATCAAGACATCCGCCAGCCGGTCCATGTTGAAAACCCTCACAATCTCCAGCTTGTTGTTTTTGAAGTTCTCTTGCACATAGTTCACGCACTAATTCTTCCTTGGAGGAGAAGACTGCAGTCCATTTTGGTTGGTTATTCCTCGAATAATCAACCTATGTTTTCATGCAAAAAGTCAATCTCTCCGATTCGGCCAAAAATTTTTTCTGAACATTTCATGGTGTCTAGATCAAAATTAGCAAATGTCCGTCCGCCGTCCACGCCGACTTTGGTAGTAGACAATTTTCTAAAAATCTGAAATTTTGGCCAGGGGTCCATTCCCGGCTCTAGTTGGCCTTCGAAACTTTTCAACCCGATCGGGTCAAATTTGGGTGGGGTAGTGGTCAAAATGTGAATTTAGAGAAATGGATTTTTCAGATTTTTTGCAATCTAGGCGTGTGGGGTATCATTTTCCACTAAATTTTGGACACCTGGACGCCTGGTAAGAATTTGCAGTGTTTTCCCTGGCATTTCCGGAACCCTCCATTAGAAGACTCCAAAGCCCTAAGTGTTTAACATTGGCCAAATAAGAATCCCCAATTTAATGCTGAGTGGCCATCCATGTTCTTATTGCAGCAAAACGAAACGAGCCGGTTATCACTAGAATATGCAAAGTGCATAACATCTCGTCGTCAAGCTCCGCTACATTGCTTGTTTGATCTTGTTCTTGCGCGCATGAAATGTATTTTTGAGATAACCACCTGTTGAGTTCATTGAATTAGGCCACTCGTCATTTTTGCAAGGGTTTTGGCTTGTATGAGTACCTACATATTATCGGGGAAATTCGTTTAATGGCCAGCTCTTACGAACTCTCAAATACCAGAAATCTCGAAAACACACATTCGAAATGGGTAGGTAGGCACCCATTCGGACCCATAGCCTCATCCAGAGGGCACCAATCGTACGGGGACACGTCTCATTGGATTCAGCGTCCAAAAGTTAGTGGAAAATCATACCCCACACGCCTAGGTACCAGAAATCTCGAAAACACATTCAGAATCGGTAAATAGGTACCCATTTGGACCTACAACCTCTTCCAGTGGGTGCCAATCGTTCTGGGACCCTTTTCATTGGATTCAGTGTCAAGAATTTAGAGGAAAATAATACTCCACACACCTAGATTGCAATAAATCTCAAAAATCCATTTTTCAAAATAAACATTTTGACCCCTACCCCAAACAAACGATCGGATTAAAAAGTTTCGAAAAGTTTCCAACTAAACCGGGACACGGGTCCCTGACCAAAATTTCAGATTTTTAGAAAATTTTCCACTACCAAACTAGGCGTGGACGACGGAGGACGAACATTTGCTAATTTTGATCTAGACACCTTGAAAACGCCCAGACAAAAATTTTGGAGAGATTGACTTTTTGCATGAAAACATAAGTATACATAGTATTTAAGGAATAAGCAACCAAAAGTAACCAAAAAGGTAACCACTTTCGTTTTGCCTGTTTCATAGTCATCTCGGAAAACGGCACACACTGTGTGAACGGGCTAGTTTACTTTTCATAGTATTTACATTGGCGTCTTGTCGACAACATGAAATTTCCGAGTATTTGAAGAGATCGATACGAGTGACAGGTTCTGTGAAGTTCGATACGCACGCTCCGCCGGTTATCTTCCAGGGGGGTTTGTCTGAATTCTGCACCAAAGTAACTATGACGGTCGCTGTAGAAGTTTGATTTTGCGCGTAAAATGTGTGGATTTTTTCTTTTTCAAGCGATAAATTTCAAGTCATCTGAAAATCCCCCGCATCGTAGGTTGTTATAATGGTTATGTCTCGGCTGTCGGCGTTATGCCGCCCGATGACATATCGGAGCATGCTCCGCGACAAGCGCTCAAGGATGGAAAATCTGTTCCGCTTTTACTTGCACGAAACGCGTGTACCGGACCGACAGAGAAGTTCGGCAAAATGGGAAAGGAGGAAAAAAAAATCGAAGTTCGACGTTCGCGGGGTAAGTGAATTCAAAGCGGTAATCACAAGACGGATTTCATGTCTCATTTCCCCGTGACACACGATCAAATAATTCGTCCTTCGCGACTCCAGGGACACACTTTTGCAAAAGCTCCGATTCGATCATGTTCGTGATTTCATCGACACCGCTTTGCTTATTTCGGCTTGAGACCCGCTAACCCGAGTTGATGTCTGAAGGCTGGAAAAAATTGTTTGGAATTGGTGTTTCATTTAGGCATTAGAACAGAAAAAATGTAACCCTGACATTTTTCGGAAAAATGTCACGTTGAGAAAAAATCCAACTTTCATGTAGAGTCCCTAGTTTTTCTGGGGCTTACAAGTTGCTTCAGGCCCTTAATTTCTCGCTTATTAGGGAGTACACTCTTTTTCAGTATTAATTAATATTATAAAATTGATTTTAAGAGAAATCTTTGCTAAAAACCCCAACATAAAAAAAAGTTCTTGTGACATACTATTGGCCCCTCTGGCTACATTAGGTATAGTCCTGACCTTAGCACAGAACAAATTTGAATACCATCAATTTTCTGGCTGCTGTTAGTTCTGAAGGAAGCCACTTAACAGCGTTATGATTGCTCATCACCAGTCACACGGATCACGGATCATTCATCCCCTTCTGACAAGGCCCAGCCCGGTAGGTAACCAAAACGGTATCAACGAACACGTATTTCTGAAAATTCGTGTCAATTCTCTCAAGTCAACATTTTTGGAAACCAAGACAAGTGGGGAAGTATTTTTCAATAAATCACTATCGCCGAATCGATCAAAAATACCATTCTGGATCAATTACTATAAATTGATGTAGAATATGGTTGTGAAAAGGGGTTTTCAAGATTTCTTGGCTGGCGTATGATTTGTCATTCTCCACTAAATGTTTTCACGCCGAATTTATCAGGATGTGTCGTGAAATGATTGCCACATATAGAGACAGTAAGTGGGTAGCAATGTGTAAGCTTTGTCTCATTCTTCAAAACTTTCTTTCAAATAGGTCCCAAGCTACATACGCTAAGACCTAACGGAGACACATTCCTACAAGAAATGCCTTTTAAGTTTAACGATAAATTTCTTCTCTTTTTAATAGCTGAGCAGGCAATTACTGTAGTAGGATCAGCGAAGACGAACCCAAATGGTTGGGCCTTACACTTCTGGATGGGAAAAACCATGTATTTGGGTAGTTGATTATTTTTTAAACAACGCCTTCTTTCTCTTCTGCGAAACCGCTGCTTGATGGGCCAAGTGAGCATGCCTATATCGGTCAGTTTTCCGGGCTATATTAAACCGTTACGATGAGGGGAAGCCGGTCAGGAAAAAGGTGGCCACAGGGAAGCATCTTAGTTCTAACCTACCATTATCCTCGGAACGTTTTCGTCATGTCTCGCGCTCGCTAAGTGAGTGTCGTTCAAGCGGGAGAATCGCTCTCGCTTTTCTAAATCCCATCAGTGGATCCTTCTTTGGTGACGTGCCGACTTCTTTCCTTACCACCCACTCATCCTTCACCGACAGTCTCAATTTATTCAGACTTTTCTATCTTGTGCGTTCCTAGTCTACGGAATCACCAGGTTTCCCAAATGAACTTTCAAATCTTTTCTGAATCAAAGTAAACCTATTCTTTTGACAGAAAATTAAGTCGATTGCAACATAATATAATCAGTTCTCCATTTTCTTCAGTCATTCTCTATTGCCCTTCCGGGCGGAAAAAGCCTTTGAAATGTCTAAATGAGAGACAAACGACTTCACTTGGGCACTAGTTGTGTCGCGATTCGCGATTTTGCGCAATTTCAAATGAGATACTTAGCTCAGATCGTGTCAGAGAGTGGCTCCTACTGGCAATAACCTGGCAGGGGGGACCCTCTCTCGACTAGAGAGACTGGAGAGAAGAAGGCAGAGAGATAATTCTCAAGCATCAGTGTTACAGGCAACCAATCCTTTCTGCCATGCCTCGATGAAGAAGCTTGTCATGCCAGTTTGGTATGAATGTGTCATTTGATTTCTAGAAAAATGTATTCTCGTTTCTTTTCAACCATTTACACTGACACTGTAACACGATCGCAGATCGGGGTTTTGTAGGATTCTGTCAAATTATCACCATTTTCATCCTGCTAACGGAGGCAGGGTATTCATCAAAATTAGTTTTTTGAGGATTTGAGCGTGCAGAGAATTTCCCATTGAATTTTGGAGTCCAAATCAATTAAAATGGGTCCCTGTCAAATAGCCCATAGCCGGACGTAGGTACAGACATTTTGAAAATGGGTACCTATTTTTTTTGGTTAAAACAACTTTTTAAAATAATTTCTTTTCATTCAATTTTTTGGAAAACTTGAAGCTAGATCCAGAGATCTAGCTGTAGAGCAAGATCCAGCTAGAATAATGAACCTTTGTGAAAAATGTGTAGCGTTTTTGAGGTTGTAAGTGGACAAATAGGTTGCTTTATAACTTACTACAGTTCTTAATTCCACCTATTAATCGATTTGAGGTGTAATTTGAGATGATGTCAAATTGTCTACAACACACTCTGGTATTGATTTAACAAAAAATATGAAATCTATTTTGTTTTAATAATACAGAGATAATGAATAAATGTTTCAAATAAAACGAATTCAACAGTTTTGGTAGCCTACTTTCTGAGTTTCATAAGCTGTCTGAAGGTTGCTTCATTCGTATTCTCTAACACATCAGATTCAGGAAAGCAATGAACATCTATATCGTGTCACCTTTTACATAGTCAGATAGGTAAAGAGTTGTAACATTTTAAATTCTCGAATAACGGTTATAAAGTCATATAACTTCCCTGAAACATTCCTCCTTTCTCAACTAATGTATTCATGTTGTAATACATTGAGAGGATAACAGGAGCTCATTCTCCACAACCTTTTGAATACCCTCGGGCAGTATATTCCGTTGAAACACTCCAATACTTTCACTTCGAATATTTAACTCATAGGTTTTTCCCTTATTTTTATTCCTTTCAAGGCAGACTCGTTTCTGAGTTCCTTACGTTCACATGCCAAGTACGGACTATAATCGACGCCTCCGCAGCTCCTAAGAAGAAGTACGATTATGAGAATAATGTAGACCATATAGGGTTTGATCGGTCTTGTCGTAATCATTTGACGCGTCTTTTGTCAGAAGACTTTCTCGTAGAAGGTAGCTTCTGACCGATTTCGGCACACGAGCTGATCCAAATTTCCACTTCTTCTACGTCTTTCAGTTTCACTTGAAGCTGTAAGTACCGTTTGGTGTTCTAATAATCAGCAATGAGTCGCTGGTTTTGAATTTTTTTGAAACTTTTGGTTTCATATTAACTTTTCACGTCAAGACTAACCTCAAAAGGTATCTTGCAACTATTACTGGAGGCGTGCTGTACTATATTAATCATTTAGTACAGCACGCAGCAGAATATGATGGAATGTAATCAATAGAAGAGATTTAGTACCATTAGTAATGTATTCAGGGAGATCAGCCCGAACATTATGATGAGGTAAATGGTAAAAGAGAGTTGCAGGCACAAACAGTTATAAAATCAAGCGTACTCTTCAATTCATAGAGTTACCTACCCGATTTAGATCCTCGCATTCAGAATCGTGAGATCGAATATTGAGCTCTCCTTCTCACCTAGCTGATGAAGGATTCAACCCACGATTAAAGGTGAGTGTACGAACATAGCGCATAGCGGACGTTAACTGGCCGGAGGCCAAGGGAACTCTGCTGGGAAAGAGGTCCTGGGAATCTAACTAGTTGTCTTCTGTCGTTGATAATAATAATACCAACTGTGCAGGTAGGCTGTCGAACGGTAGGTAGTTTATTGTTGATAGAAATACCTTCCGGTGTGTGGAAGAGAAATTTCGGTAATATTTTGTACAACTCTAGACTTAATTGATGGAAGAGAAAACACATAAAACCGCTACCCAGAAATTTTAGAAAAATATGAAAATATCGACTATTTTATACTAAAAATATAGAAGACAATTTTGGAGAATTCAAGGTTCTTAAAAAATACGAGGCCGCAGGCGAAGAGAGTTGCGGAGGGGACGTTTGCTGCTGCATTCTACAAGAAAGGTTAGCTGTTTAGGTAGGAAACAATATAAGATATAATAATGAATTATTGCTACTTGATGGTGTGTTAATTTAATTTCATTTTGTACTAAATGCTCCAATTATTCCAGCAATCTGAGCTTAGTAGTTATTTCTTTTCTCAGTGACGTCACGGTCCTCTTAAAAAAAATGACCGCATTTTTGGTTAATTATTCCTAGAATAATCAACCCATGTTTTCATGCAAAAAGTCCAACTCTCCGATTCGGCCCAAAATTTGTTTCAGGACGTTTCTAGGTGTCTAGATCAATATTGGCAAATGTCCGTCCGCCGTCCACGCCGATTTTGGTAGTAGAAAAATTTATAAAAATCTCAAATTTCGGTCAGGGACTCGTTTCTCCCCCTAGTTGGTTCTCGAAACTTTTCAGCCCGATTGGACCAATTTGGGTGGGGTAGGGGTCAAAATGTGTATTTCGAAAACTGGATGTTCGAGGTTTTTGGCAATCTAGGCGTGTGGGGTATCATTTTCCACTAAATTTTGGGCGTTAAATCCAATGGAATGGATCCGGGAACAACTGGCGCCCTCTGGATGAAGTTATGGGTCAAAATGGGTACCTATTTACCCATTTCGAATGTCTTTTCGAGATTTCTGGTACCTAGGCGTGTGGGGTACTATCTTCCACTAAATTTTGGACCCTGAATCGCCACACCCACTGTTTATTCCTTTTTGCCCGTGTAGAAAAATGAGTCTCCTTGCGCCAGGTCCGAGGAATAACAAACCCCTGTAAAATGATTTGCAGCGTTTTTCTTTACGCCATTTATTCAGGCACCTATGCTGGAGACACTTAAAAATAAAATGCTTCCACACACAAACGACATCCCCAAGAACACATTAGTGGTGCTCCACCTTTCACAACTTACCCATCCACCTCTAAATCCCACCCCCAACAAGCAATTGTCGTTAGAACAAATTTTTGGTGAAGGCTGTTTGACAAATTTGTCATAATGTACATTCAAAACCCGAATAACCAACTCATATGAGAGAATTTGCAGCGTTTTTTTCTTGACTGTTCGTTTCTTTTGTTGTATTTCATGTTTCCCATTTCACACGTTCACGTAACTAATGATTACTTCTGTCAATTTTTGGCTGTAATATTGCAACTTGAGTTTCAACCATTCAAAAACCGATGCAAATATCCTATCGTAGCCGAAACCGCTTATGATTAGCCTCAGGTATGATAGATGTCAAAAGATAGGCAGGTGATATTGGCAGTGGCCCGGGGTGTTGTGTTGCAAGTGCGTTACGGTCTCTAGCGAAGTATTTCACGCCAACGGTGAGCCCGAAAAAGTGGCGCTCTGATAGGGTTGCCAAGTTGCGAAAATATCGGCGTATTCAATGCTAACATTCGCCCGTCGTTCATGGTTGCGATCAAGGCTGTGGAGTCTATACGCTGAATGCTGCGCACTCAACTGAAGAACTAGGAACTATCACTTTTACAGCCTCTACCAGATTACAACTAGTGCAATGATATTGCCTCCAGGATGTGCAACGGCGTCCAGAACTGTGATCATAAACCAAAAATTGTGTAATGAAATCGCAACTACTACTGGTTTTACCTGGTCAAAGCTCAAATCACTAGAAAATAAACATGAACGTGATCAATTCCAAATAGGTATTTTTTATTTATTTTATTTTTTATTTGAGAAAAATGAAAATAGTTTGTGTTAGAAAATTTTTGGTGTTTGTATTACATGTTCCAATTAAAAAAGAAACAAGTAAGAAAAATGTTAAATAAAACTTATAAGGAAAAATATAAGAAAAATAAGAAATAAGAAAAATGTTAAATAAAACTTATAAGGGGGGTAGAAACATGCATAATTTTTCTAATATTCAACTCGCATTTAATCAGATGCCAGGTACATTAGATAACGGGCAACTGTATCTACCCGACTCTCTTGCAAACAAGGTGAACCAACTAATCAGCGGCTCTGTCAATCTCAAACTTCGTTGTTGGATCTTATCGCGTGAGCTCCATTCCAGTAATAAAGCCGTCCACTTTGTATTGCGCAATTATTCGAAATAAACGACCTGAAAGTTATGCATTTCCTGAAGGTAAGAAGTTATAGTGATATCAATTTATGATCGGTAAAGTTTATATCGTCTTTTGCTAGTTTATTCCATCACTTCAAGCAAATGATAAGGTGACACTCGATTTTTTTCCCCGTGAACAGAAAGCCCGCCGTAAAAACGGGCAAGTTATTTGGAATTATACAGTCTCGATCGAAAGAAATATAGAACAAAATACAACCACGTTGCTTTTCAAACATTTACATGTAAACAGTAACACGATAGTAAATCGGTGTTGGTAGGAATCAAACCTTCAATCTCTCTCGATTTTCTTCAAAGATAACTTTTCATTCGTGCGTGGAATGTAGAGGGTACTTATTTATGACGGTATCCCATCATAATTTTGGTTGAGTTGGACAGGAGAGAATAAGACTCGGGGGCACAAACTGGCAACATCGATGACTGTACAGACCGACGTTGGATTTTGCAAGAGGGCGTCAGGCCAGAGTAAGGTGCATATTACCCATATTACAACACAATCTCCGCGAAGAAGGAATCTTTATGGATGAGCCGTTAGTTCAGGTGGGCTCGGCTTTAGTGGCTTATTTTAAGTAACTGCGACCGAAACGGCGTCGGTGGTTGATGGAATAGGTGAATACTTCAAGGACACAAGTGAAAGTATTAGAATTCCCTGTTCGATCTCTTAGCCCTCTTGAGAATGTCAAGTGAGCATTTTTGTCACGATTAAAACCAAGGATTTCACGTTTTTCTTTTAAACATCAGATAGAACGACTCATTTGATATGTGATGGCCACATCCAAAAAAGGCGTTGTATTTTTTATATTCTACGGGAAGGAAGCCACTTCAACTAATCTTCACTTTCCCAGTAAAATCTTCTCCTTCCTGAAGACATTTGGAATACAAGAACCAGAAATTATATCACTTCAGGAACACAAAGTAGAATTGTATGCAAAATATTGGAAAATGTCCAGAAAAATATGCCAATCGTAAATTATTGATGTAGCTAACGAAAAGGAATATTTACGTACAACAGAATCATTGATTTCTCTGTTATTCGCAGCTTTTATTGGCATTAAATTGAGCGAAACTGTGTTGCTCAAGATGATTGGGTGTTGAAAATAATTTTTTGTGTAACGTACATCAAAATAAAAACCCCTGCAAATTCTTTCACAGCGGTTGGTTATTCCTTGAACCAGCAGCATGACGACTCATTCAAAACGATTCAGTGTATATAGTGGAAAATGATGCCCCACACGCCTAGGTACCAAAAATTTTGAAAAAAACATATTCAAAATGAGTAGGTAGATACCCATTTTGTCCCATAACTTCTTCCGGTAGGTGCCAATCGTTCTGGGACCCATTTCATTGGATTCAGCGTCCGAAATTTAGTGGAAAATGATACCTCACATGCCTCGATCGCCAAAAACCTCGAAAATCCATTTTTAGAAAAACACATTTTGACCTCTACCCCGCCCAAATTATGTCCGATCGAGCTGAAAAGTTTCGAGGACCAACAAGGGCCGGGAACGGATCCAAAAAGGGGTCCCCGACCCAGATTTCAGGTTTTAAGAAAAATTTTTATTTCCAAAGTCGGCGTGGACGGTGGACGGACATTTGACTTTTTTGATCTAGACACGTTGAAACGGCCAGAAGAAAATTTTTGGGCGGAATCGGAGAGATTGACTTTTTGCATGAAAACATAAGTGCCCAAATGCGCAAAATGAGTGCTCTATGTCTAACACGAGCCACTACAGCCAGTCAGAAATGTTAAATAGTCAGAATCGCACATATAGGCGGATTTTTCGCTTTCTATCATAAAGCCATCCTTGAATTTTTGAAAATTATTCTTCGTTCTAAACGTACCTGTATTGGTAGGTGCGCTATGTATTTACACGAACATATTTATAGAGTATTGTTTTTTGGATATCTACAAATAAATTATCCAATGATATTTTCGGCATGGCCCTCATAACGATGAATGTTTAGCAGCGACCTAATGGCCAGCCGAAAGGCCCGTGGAGTTGATCGCCTGGTCAACGATAATAATTATAAGAAATGCTTCGAGTTGACTCAGAAATAATTTAACCCTGAATCATCCACCGGGTTATTGAACCGAAGGCCGTAACGACGTTACAATAATCAGGTTGTTCGGCCGAAAATCCTCAAAAACTGCCTAAGGGTGATTAGCAAAACAACATTGTTTTCATTACCTGTTACCTGTACTCTTTCTTCGGTTTTATTTTCGAAAATACCTTAGAGTTTAGGTGAAATTACAATGATGCGTGCAGTTGTCATATTTGGAACTACCGTTTAACTGTGTAGAACAAATAAATAATAAAATAGAGATATTAATTTAGAAAATCACGTTTTCAAGACTTGGCATGGGTCCACCTGCCTACTGAAAATTGTATATTCCACCGTTTGATATAATAATTATTTCTATTCAATACGCTTCCGTTGAAGAACCACTATTTTGATCAACATCGTAGGTTGGCCATGGTCACCTCCCGCGGATGGGCATGGCCACGGTCATAAACATCAGGGGCGAACGGGTCACTTCAAGGAAATCTGGTCCAAAGCACCTGTCCAGTCGAGTCTCCGATTTATTTTACAAGATGTTGAATACCGATAAATATTCATATCGAGCTACTTCGAAGGCGTCAAAAAGAATTTTTACCTAACCTCCGTCTCTTCCGCGTTTGACGTATTTGGAGAGAACCGATGAAACAAAAGTGATTTACGATTAGGGTTTTTATGCATACGTTTACCGTATTAGCATGACCGCTCGTTGATTGAAATGTAGGGAAATTGACTAAGAAATTCCCTCTTGCCTCCTTTCCTCTGCCTTCTAGGACCGTTCTGAAAGCAGAAACAGAGAACAGGGGTGACTTGAAATTTCTTTGGTGGGCCCTCCAAACAAACGTAGGAATATCCTCTTGCTTCATCCCCTGCTGGTTTACCCCGCGCTGGGTAGAATTTTTATGCGTTTTTGCGGGGCATTTTTGTTGCATCTGGTTCACCGGATCGCAACATAATCAAAAATGTGGTGTAGGGTACACTGGTGGTTTTGAATACAACATTTTTCGATTCAGTGGGCCGTTTAAGAGTCTATTAAACATAAGACAAACATCCCTTATTACAGAAGTAATACACATGGAAATGGTATAGATACTCCGTAACGTTTTATAAATTCTTCAGTCAAACTGCATAGCTCACCATTACCAGTAACTGACAGCAATGTACCTCTTTTGTATTCTTTCCTAATCAGTCAGCTATGATAACTAGAAAATTTATCAGTTATACCTGCGGTTATCAATCTAAGACAACATGGAATTGTGATAGATATTTGGGATTCTAGTATTGATTGATTGGTATTTGATTACTTATCGATTATTTTGACTCAATCGTATCTAGGTGTTTGTGTTTCCGGATTCTTGTAAATCATTCTGTAATTTTGGTTTTCTTGCTTTTAATTTGAAAAGTCGCGCAATCGAGTGATCCCTCTATCCCTGTAAATGATGAGAAAATTCAGCACTTTGCCTCAGAAAAGAGTGTCCTTCTAATTTCGACGATGTTAGCTGGATTGAAACCAACACGTCTTATAATGTCCGTACGGAAACTGCCTTACTGAACGGCTCCCCATTGCGAGATCTTTATCGTTAAAAATTCTTGGGTTTTGTCACTGTCCTGGTTATTCGATTACATAAGTCGGAATCCACGCTGCAACCCACTGAGGGCAATTATCTTCTCAAGATTTATCTACCTAACTTTCAGAGATCTTGGAAGGTGTGATTTGTTCGGGTTTCGACCCTGAAATACAATCGATTTACGACTTGAGAGGTATTTATCATTACGTTGGGACTAATGTTGCGAGCACATATCGCGAGCGTCTGAACAGTTATGATTACTATTTTTACGACGAAGCTCAGGTAATGTAAAAACAACCTGGTTGCTCAGACTCGTGCCTGACTAAGTGGCGATCTCCAGGTATTCCAAGTCCGAACGGTAGCGGAGCTCGCGATTGACCCCCTAACCCCCGCATTCCAGTCTTTATCCTCAAATGCCGTGCTCCTCGTAAATCTTTTTGTTGCAACGGAGCGTTGTCGTATCTCAAGGTTATTACTACTACAACGATCCCTTTCAACTGCCTAAGCCGCGCCACACTGGTATTTAAATTGTGAGAACATCCCTAATCAGTTTGATTTCGAAAAAGAAAGCCGCTACTCTTGGTTGGTTATTCCTTGCAAAAGTTATTCAAGCAAGAAGTCAATCTATCCGATTCGACCTAAAAATTTTGTTCTGGATCTGGATACAAATTAGCAAATGTCCGTCAACCGTACGCCGTACTACGTCCAAGCCGATTTTGGTAGTAGGAAAAGTTCTAAAATCTGAAATTTTGATCACAGGGGCCCATTTCTGGCTCTACTTGGTCCTCGAAACTTTTCAGCCCGATCGGACCAAAATTGGGGGTGGAGATAGGGGTCAAAATGTGTTTATCGAAAAATGAATTTTCGAGATTTTTGGCGATCAAGGCGTGTGGGGTATCATTTTCGACTAAATTTTGGACCCTA
This sequence comes from Cyrtorhinus lividipennis, assembly GCA_019603395.1. Taxonomy (NCBI): domain Eukaryota; kingdom Metazoa; phylum Arthropoda; class Insecta; order Hemiptera; family Miridae; genus Cyrtorhinus; species Cyrtorhinus lividipennis. Next base: position 14,346,173 of record CM034003.1, on the reverse strand, counting down.
AATCGAATGAGATGGATCCCTGGACGATTGGTGCCCACCGGAAGAGGTTATTGGTCAAAATGAGTATCTATCTACCTATTTGGAATGCGGGTTTTGAGATTTTTGGTACCTTGGCGTGTGGGGTATAATTTTCCACTAAACTTCGGACGCTGAATCGATTTAAAAGTCTCCATGTGCCTGCCCCGAGGAACAACCAACCCCTGTGAACAATTTGCAGTGTTTTGATTATGTGACGTGTCCTGATAAGATCGATATTATCACAAAAATGTTTTAGTTACATTAGTTTTATTCAGATCCTGCTACGCCCTTCGACCTCAGTTGACCCATATGACCCACATGTGCCACTTCAACGTAGGTGTTAATGAATTGTTACGCTACTCTTTTTCGACCAAAGCCTTTCAATAATTCATTCTATTAAAGCCCTTCGAGCTTATAGAGATAATGCTCAACGAAACCATGCCAAATTGGAGTAATGGGAGCGAGCTTTCTAAAAAAAAACCACAGCACGCGCAGGCAATGAAGCTATTACATATTTTTCATTCATTCTTTCTAACACTCCCCTGATCCTTGGATATTGAATGAGGAGCACGATATTGACCAACGGAGTGAACACGGAACGCAGGAACTCAGATTTTATTATTCTGTGTTATAAGAACCCTTGCCTCCTGGTTCTGGGAGGCGGAAGATGGGGAATTGAGGAAGCTTTTCATCATAAATTCGTGATTCATATTCATATTAGAGTGGTTTTATTTAATTAACTTATTCAGGAAAATTTTACCACGGTTTCATGATGCACATTTTTATGATTATGACTGTGTTTCTTAGTTGGTATTTTGGCCTATTATTGTGATTGGAAAAAAATGCACATGGCTTTTCCAAAACGCATTCCAAGCTTTAAAAATGGGGATTCGATTGATAAACTACAGTGTATTGCTATGAACGAATTTGCAGCTATTTATTATTTGGTTGGTCACGCGGATGCGGATGCCTCATCTGCAGGTACTCATCTTGTGTATTAGTCATGGTTTCTCTTTCAATGTCTTTCGAAATCTCCAATAACTCGTAGGAGGCGACGCAATTCCTCCCCTGATGAAGACACAAGCCCGGTCGACATTCAGTTTAGCGCCCACCTTTTCGATGCGACAATGCCGCGTGACAGCATAATGAACCATTAACATTTTTACTCGCCTTTCAATCATTCGCTCATTTCCATGCGAACAATCCCTTTCGATAGTAACCCCCACGACGGCAAATAGAGGGTTTAATCAGCGTTTCGTGAAGAGTGATGCCCAGTTTCGCGAGTCGGCTCAACGGCGATGGAAGGATCCTTCCGTGGGCCGATCTGGGCCAAGGGGATCCAGCTGACGCGAGTCATTCAGAGCCTGCCTTGTATTGGCGACATCTAACCACTTTCTTCACCTCCCAGTTAATTATTATCTTTTTGCAATCTAGAAAAAACCCGAGCCGCGATTGATTTGCCAACAACACTTGACCGACTATCGATCAACACGGATGGGCTCGGACGTCTCAAGTCCGTGTAAACTACGAGAACTGTTTTATTTGAAGTTTCTCCAATTGAAATTTATTTAAAATGCTGCGATTCTTCCGCCATTTGGCTATTTTCTCCAAAATGCATTTACAATAAGTTAGAGAAGGAGATCTTGCCTCGTTTGGGATTTGGAAGATTATGCGAGCCATAGTTCAAGCTTGCAAGCACCCATGATTCTAGGTACTAGGTTTCCATACGCCAAGTTTTTACTGAGGTTGCAGCAGCCTCGGGAACCCTGTAGAGATAGAGGCCTAAAACAAGTAAACATTGGCGATTGAAAACTGACTAATCTTCTGACGACCAAGTAGGTATTCAAAAAAGTTCCTCTACTCTGTCCAAAATTGGTACCTGATTACCTAGTGAGAACATGAGTGTTCTGTCTATCACCACCTGATCATCACCTCACATATCCTCTGACGTACCTCTTTGGCATGTCTGTGCTTACCACGTCTTTTTAATTTTCCAAAAAGCCTCTGGAAAATACAGATCATACTTTTATGAACATGTTCGAGTCTGTTACCCTGATCATTTCTATTTTACGATTATATTATGAAATCGGCTCAAAGGCCATTTTATCAGAGGAAAGCGATTTCCCTCAGAACTCAATCGTTGAGAAAGAGTCGAAGGACTGTGGTGCAGCAACCGGTCTTTTGTTGCCTATTCTCGCGCATTTTGCTGCCCGTGTAAATCGAGTTGCATAGCTTCTATAGTCAACTATGGGACCACTAGACGTATGAAACGGCTTGTGAATCACTTGAAAATAACGTCGTTATCATCAAGGCTGCGCAGGGTTTTTAGGGACCATTGTCGACATGTTATATTGTAACGTGAGTAACTTTTATACGGGGGAACCCAAGCGAAATCGATGGTCATTCTGTGAATGGAATCCCCATTTGTGTAAGTTATTGATTTTTTTTAACACTCCATTCGAAAGTATTTTAGTACTGTAAAACAAAATTGTATCTTGTGGTCCACCTAAACAAAATTACGCTTTCGAAACGCCCCTAAATATCTTTATAAGAACCTCGTTCGGTTGACAAGACGAAATCTCAAAATGTTCTGCGCTTACAAAATCTCAATTTCCATCGTAGGCGGCCATTTCTCGCGAGGCAACCTGACCCATTGAGCTAAACGGCCGAAGGAAACTTTGAAGCCTGTTATAAAACAACGACGTACCCAGGGGAGGGCAGATGTGGAAAGAAACCTGGGATTTGTGGATTTGAACGTCTTGATCGTTCCTGTAGCCGGCTTTCACTCTTTTGAAATAACCGGTGAACTATTGCGATTTCGCCCATCAACCTGCCGTGGACCTCTTCGCTAAATTGCATTTCAACTCATCGAAAGATGAATCGTTTATTGAATCTCGATGTTGGGTTTTTTCCAATTCGCTCTCAGTATTTTTAATCTCCGAGCATTCGAGTAGTTCATCTTCATTTTGGTGTATTATTCATTTTAGGATTATACACCCCTATTCACATTCCAAAAAAAATCCCTCAAAATTTTATTTGATGCATCTACAAGTGTGTAGATTTTAGACCCAAAATGTCGGTCTTCCCATACCCATATCCACCGCGTTTTCGAGCTTCTTGGGGTCCAAGGTGGTCAGGGTATCATTTTACCCTAAATATCACTGCATTTACTCCGAATCTCTGGAATAATTGCCACACACTAGAGTAGGGTATTTTGAAAATAAGTATTAAAAAAAAAAAAAAAAAAAAAAAAAATCCAATCTAAAATCCTGGTAATAAATAATAGTGGTTGAATAATTGTACAGGATCTGTTAGTTTTAGATGCCTCACCATGTTTCCCCCATGTATTCTTCACTCATGATTCCACTTGTTGCCAAAGGGAAATCTAATGGCCATCTTCTAAGGTGTTAATTGGTCATTTCCTTGGTCAAGACGCGCCTTGATGAAGTCGTTCTGGGGAGAGCTGAGGGCTTTGTGTTCACTTGACCGTAAAACAAGGACGACATGCTGGTGATTTCTGATGAAGATCTGCCCACATATTAGACGAAGACGCACAGCTCTCCGTATTCTCCTAAGTTTGTTTCGACACGTAAAGGATTGTACGGTAGCTTTTTCCGGTAGTCGTGTTACCTTCAAGTCCTGGACCCCTTTGGAGTTGGAACTGAAAAAGCTTTTGTCCCTCAACTACTGACGCTGACAAGTGGATCTCCCACTGTGGCGAAAAAAATTGATCAATGGAGACATCAAAGATTAATAGACAGGTCCGTTGTGCACTTTCCTCTCGGTAGAATCCTGTGTCGGTGATGTGGTTGACAGGATCGCTATACTGTCAATATTGAATGTGTCTGGAACGGAAAAGGCCTGTCGTTTTTCTATCCGATCATTTTTCTATCGTAACACTGTATTTTCCCAATCTATTCATTGACGTGATATGATACGGGCGATATTTAATAACAACCAATATGGAGCAAAAGCCGGATAATGCATTGAAGATTCATAGTATTGTTCGATTGAATTGATATAACCATATGAAGAAATATTATAACCTTCTGGGAGGAATGGCCCCATTAGGCCCTCTCTACATTCCTACATAAATATATTATCCTTCTCACAAGGGTCTGCCATGGGTACGATTCAAGCATCAAGCGCAAATTTTTGACCCGATTGATGAGCTCAAGCACTGCTAAGAACAACATCAAAACGAATTATAGTTTTTGTGATTGCTCATACGGTGTAATATAGCAGTCGTATCATATTACATAATCTTCGTCCTGATCTTTCGTGTTGAACACCCGATACGAGGGTATTGTCCCAAACCACTTCATTATTAAGTAATTGGTGTAAAAACGGTCAATTTTTCACTCGAAAGTATACCATCACGCTCGTGTGGCATCTGACAGGGGCCCTTACTATTTAGACGTCGAAAGCAGAGTAGATATTCTGATAATAGTTGAGTCACACTGTCCTTTCTTGTTAGGATCACGAAATTGGCGCCTGCCCCCATAACCTTCATAATCGGACCCCTTTAGTATCGAGGAAAAACGTGGCCTTTCCATCCTGTTGATACAATGTCTTCTGCTACGCATTCAATCGCCTTTGCCCGTGTTCGAGACTACGAAATCCCGCCCCACGAACGACCAACTCTACGGAATAATAAGCCGTCGAAATGACAATATATTCAAGAGCGAGCACTGTAAAAAGAGCTCACGCCGTTCTGTTAACGTTACCCAATCACAAACTGGTAACAAAGAAGATCGTGATGACCGGGATGGCGAAATGATCGGAGGGTTCGGACTAGTGGAGCAACTTGAAAGTTCATTGTCGCCGACGCACACGAACGACATTCATGTTGTAGGACGAAATTTATAATACACATGAGAAGTTATTTTTACCACAAGTAAATTCGATTCTTATACTGAAAGAGGCGCCATAGTCCATTTATCATGAAACGGATCTAGACTACCTATTGATCACACTAATTGGTGTGGTAACAAAATATAGTATTTCTTCAGAAAAACGTTTTTAAACTGTCGCTTCTTCAACAAGAAATTATTTACTCTCCAGGATGTTCTGGGAATTTCCACTTATTGTTGCGAATGTGGAATTTGTGACGCGCCTCTGCTGTATATAATCTCGTTTATCAAACCTGAAGGGTGAAACTGAGGCAAGGAAAACTTGATATTTTTCTTAATTTTTGTTTTTGTCCATAGAGCCACTAGCAAAATTTATCCTATATCATTCAATAGAGCCTAAAAAGAGAGTTGTGCCGTTCTGGGAAGTTTGATATTCGAGTGGACACCCTGAGAGTAAGTGTTTGTGATACGTCCACTCTCTAGGTATTGGTGTATAACCAGGCACGATGGAAGCTGAGTTTACAAATTTTTGAGTGTGCAGTGCGCGTCGATTTGATAAGCCAGACAAGTTAATTCAAAATCAAAGCTCAATTCTGCTGAAAGCTCCCCGAGTGGCGCCCAAAATCTCCTAGGCAACCACGAAGTGCCCACATCGGAGCATGCTAGTGTTGTGAGCTCACACTGGCGCCGGTCAAATGGGCTACTGGCGTCGCAAGGTCGGCGACCTGTGGAGGTTTAAGGGTCTCGAACATTTGGGAACCTCCCCGTTCGTCCCAGAACGTTCTCGACCAGGCACCAGGTATAAAAACGGCGCCCAGAAACGCCGCGGAGTTGAGTTCAATTCGGAGTCCGGATATAGACGCTTCAAGTTATAAATCGTGCCGTGCCGCGTTATAAATAGTGCGACAACCGCGTTACAATCGTGTATTGTGATTCTGTCATTGTGTAAGTGCGCGAATGTGAACAGTGTATGTACTCACGTGAACAATTGTTAATAAATTAGTTACGAAGAACATAAATCGTTACACTATGAAGGTCCCAAAAGGTCAAACTGGATAGTGGGCTGAATCTTTGTTCTCTCCTCTTACCTCATCTTGAATTTTCACTATTAAGACAATGTATCAAAATCAAAATGTGCTTGCCAGACCAAATCTCTCTACCTCTCGTCTCACCTCAAGTCTTCAGTCAGTAACGTTCTCCACCATTAATTACATTTTTACATCACCTGTTGCTAATTCGTTTTCCGTGCTTCTACTTTCGGTGAGTACCCTATATCGATCATTGGATTGCTGACAACTGCGTTCGATTTGAATCGCATACTAGGTCGCTGGGTGAGCTCAGAATCATTCCTTCTGTGAGGGTACTATAAAATATCTATTATGTTGAAGTTTATCTGATGTATTGGTAAATATCGAACTATATAATCACAGTTTTGGGCACAGAAATTCGAGCCTCCCTATTAGATTACAAATATAATGCATACGACGCGGTAGCCCCCACCACTTTCACGCACGCACCGCAACTAACAACATTATGGTAGAAAACCTCTATTCAACCTGATGAAAGATAGTTCTCACAACCCAAGCGGTAGTAAATACCCGAAAATCTGTGAATATTCACCATCACATCAATTTCACGACTTCTTGCAACGCGATATCAGCTGTATCGGCCCTGAAGGCGTGAAGATCGCCCTTACGCCAGACCTGGAGCCCAGTACACCTTCAACGGACTGGAAAATCGCCCGCGTTGAATTGCCGCGCCAGAAGATTGTGCATATCAATTGATGTTTCATGGGCGCGTATTTCTGAGGATGATGTCAAAGTATTGGTCTCTCTACAAAAACGAGAGGTTTTTATTCAATTCATTTTTCATTATTTCAGTAGTTACTTTCGCATTAGATCAGAATGAGGAAAAATCCATACAGGAAGTCTAAAGACTCTTGCGCAGTTGTATACAAGAATCTTTTTCTTCTTTTGCCACAGAAACTATAAAATTAAGTTTATGTGAATTATTTCGAGTCCTTTCTTTAAAAAAAAAAAAAACCGACCAGTTTGGACCAGTTATAATTGAACAGTTCATCTTCCTGACAGAATGAACTTGAAGCAACCACAGACGGATCTAGGTATGTAGAACGAACTGAAAAGCGAACTGTAACGATTGTTATCCCAGTACTAGGGGGTTCGTACGTAACTGAACTCAAGCCTACCGCTATTATGTAGGCAACTTCAAGCTTCGAAGATTTC